>JAJOOH010010117.1:0-17361 GCA_029582605.1 Solanum gracilifrons | reverse complement strand
GGTTAGGGTTTTGTAGGGAATTTATATGGTGTTTAGGGTTTATTTTAGTGTTTATAGGATTTAGGTTTTCTTAAGGCTTAGGGTTTAGTGTTTCTCAGGGTTTGAATTGTTTATGATTTAGGGCTTAGGTTTTTTTTGTGTTTTTTAGGGTTTAGCATATACGGTTTAGGGCTTTATAGGGTTTTGAGCTTAGTGTTTTTTTAGGTTTAGGGGTTATTGGGTTCTTTTAGGGTTAAGTGTTTCTTAGGGGTTTTTAGGGTTTAGAATTTAGGGGTTTGGATTTTTATTTGTTTCTTTTTTCGGTTTAGGATTTACAAATTTTTAGGATTAAGGGTTTAGGGCTTAGGGATTTTGTGGGTTTTAAATGGTTGTTAGGGTTTTGTAGGGAATTTATATGGTATTTAGGGTTTATTTTAGTGTTTATAGGATATAGGTTTTCTTAAGGATTAAGGTTTAGATTTTCTTAGGGTTTTGGGTTTAGGATTTAGGGTTTTACGTTACGCTTTAGGGTTTAGGTCTTAGTGTTTTTAGGTTTCGGGTTTTAGGTTAAGTGTTTTATCTAAGGTTTCATGGTTCAGGGGTTTGGGTTTTTTGGGATAAGGATTTTAGGGATTTTATAGGTTTAGTGTTTAAGGATGAGGGTTTTTTTTGTGTTTCTTTATGGTTTAGTATATAGTATCTAGGGGTTTATAAGGTTTATAGCTTAGAGTTTTTTTATGTTTAGGGGTTTTTGTATTATTTATAGTTTTTAAGGGTTAAGTGTTTCTTAGGGTTTTAGGGATTAATTTCTTTTTGTGTGTTTTTAGGTTTAGGGTTTACAGATTTTTAGGATTTATGGTTTAAAGCTTAGGGTTTTGTAGGGGCCTTAAATGGTTTTTGGGTTTTATTTTTTGAATTTATAGGATTTATGGTTTTTTAAGGTATAGAGTTTCGTAGGATTTTAGGTTAGGGTTTAGGGCTTCGAGTTTTTGTAGGTTTAGGGTTTTAGATTAAGGTTTTATTTGGGATTTTAGGGTTTAGGGATTTAGATTTCTTAGGGTTTGAAATGTTTATGATTTAGTGCTTAGGGTGTTTTTTGTGTTTTTTAGGATTTTGCATATACGATTTAGGGATTTTTAGGGTTTAGAGCTTAGAGTTTATTTAGATTTAGGGGTTATTGGGATTTTAAAGGGTTTAGTGTTTCTTAGGGGTTTTTAGGGTATAGGGTTTAGGGGTTTGGGATTTTCTTTGTTTGTTTTTTCGGTCTAGGGTTTACAAAATTTTAGGATTAAGGGTTTAGAATTTATGGATTTTATGGTTTAGTGCTTAGGGTTTTGTAGGCAATTTTTATGGTCTTTAGTGTTTATTTTAGTGTTTATAGGACTTAGGTTTTCTTAAGGCTTAGGGTTTAGTGTTTCTTAGGGTTTCAATTGTTTATGATTTACGGCTTAGGTTTTTTTTGTGTTTTTTAGGGTTTAGCATATACGATTTAGGGCTTTATAGGGTTTTGAGCTTATAGTTTTTTTAAGTTTAGGGGTTATTGCGTTTTTTAAGGGTTAAGTGTTTCTTAGGGGTTTTTAGGGTTGAGAGTTTAGGGGTTTGGGTTTTTATTTGTTTCTTTTTTCGGTTTAGCTTTAGTGTTTTAGATTAAGGTTTTATTTGGATTTTTAGGGTTTAGGGCTTTAGGTTTATTAGGGTTTGAAATGTTTATGATTTAGTGCTTAAGGTGTTTTTTGTGTTTTTTAAGGATTAGCAAATACGATTTAGGGCTTTTCAGGGTTTAGAGCTTAGAGTTTTTTTAGATTTAGGGGTTATTGGGTTTTTTAAGGGTTAAGTGTTTCTTAGGTTGCTTTTAGTGTTTAGGGTTTAGGCTTTGGGATTTTTTTTATTTTTTTTTCGATTTAGGGTTTACAAATTTTTAGGATTAAGGGCTTAGAGCTTAGGGATTTTATAGGTTTTAAATGGTTTTTAGGGTTTATTTTTAGTATTTACGGTTTAGTGCTAAGGGTTTTGTAGGGATTTTTTTTACGGTTTTTAGGGTTTATTTTAGTGTTTACAGGATTTAGGTTCTCTTAAGACTTAGGGTTTAGTGTTTCTCAGGGTTTGAATTGTTTATGATTTAGTGCTTAGGGTGTTTTTGGTGTTTTTTAGGGATTAGCATATACGATTTAGGGCTTTTTAGGGTTTAGAGCTTAAAGTTTTTTTAGATTTAGGGGTTATTGGGTTTTTTAAGGGTTAGGTGTTTCTTAAGGGTTTTTAGGATTTAGGGTTTAGGGCTTTAGGATTTTTTCTGTTTGTTTTTTCAGTTTAGGGTTTACAAATTTTTAGGATTAAGGGGTTAGAGCTTGGGGATTTTATGGGTTTTAAATGGTTTTTACGGTTTATTTTTAGGATATACGGTTTAGTGCTTAGGGTTTTGTAGGGAATTTTTATGGTTTTTAGGGTTTATTTTAGTGTTTACAGGATTTAGGTTTTCTTAAGGCTTATGGTTTAGTGTTTCTCAGGGTTTGAATTGTTTATGATTTAGGGCTTAGGTGTTTTTTTTGTGTTTTTTAGGGTTTAGCATATACGGTTTAGGGTTTTATAGGGTTTTGAGCTTAGAGTTTTTATATTTAAGGGTTATTGAGTTGTTTAAGCGTTAAGTGTTTCTTAGGGGTTTTTAGGGTTTAGAGTTTAAGGATTTGGGTTTTTATTTGTTTCTTTTTTCGGTTTATGGTTTACAAATTTTTAGGATTAAGGCTTTAGGGCTTAGGTATTTTGTGGGTTTTAAATGGGTTTTAGGGTTTATTTTTAGGATTTATGGTTTAGTGGTTCGGGTTTTATAGGGAATTTATATTGTGTTTAGGGTTTATTTTAGTGTTTGTAGGATTTAGGTTTTCTTAAGGATTAGGGTTTAGTGTTTCTTAGGGTTTTAGGCTTAGGATTTAGGATTTTACGTTAGGCTTTAGGGTTTAGGTCTTAGTGTTTGTAGGGTTTCGGGTTTTAGCTTTAGTGTTTTATCTAGGGTTTGATGGTTCAGGAGTTTGGGTTTTTTGGGTTAAGGATTTTTAGGATTTTATAGGTTTAGTGTTTAAGTCTTATGGTTTTTTTGTGTTTCTTTAGGGTTTAGTATATAGGATTTAGGTGTTTATAGGGTTTATAGCTTAGAGTTTGTTTAGGTTTAGGGGTTTTTGTATTATTTAGAGTTTTTAAGGGTTAAGTGTCTCTTAGGCTTTTAGGGGTTAAGATTTTTTGTGTGTTTTTAGGTTTAGGGTTTACAGATTTTTAGGATTTAGGGTTTAGAGGTCATGGTTTGTTAGGGGTCTGAAATGGTTTTTAGGGTTTATTTTAGAATTTGTAGGATTTATGGTTTTTTAAGGTTTAGAGTTTCGTAGGATTTTAGGTTAGGGTTTAGGGATTATAGTTTTTTCAGGTTTAGGGTTTTAGAGTAAGGTTTTATTTGGATTTTTAGGGTTTAGGGCTTTAGGTTTAGGGTTTACATATTTTTAGGATTTAGGGTTTACAGCTTAGGGTTTTGTAGTGGTCTTAAATGGTTTTTAGGGTTTATTTTAGAATTTATAGGATTTATGGTTTTTTAAGGTTTAGCGTTTCGTAGGATTTTAGGTTAGGGTTTAGGGCTTAGACTTTTTTTAGGTTAGGGTTTAAGATTAAGGTTTTATTTGGGTTTTTAGGGTTTAGGGCTTTAGGTTTATTAGGGTTTGAAATGTTTATGATTTAGTGCTTAGGGTGTTTTTTGTGTTTATTAGGGATTAGCATATACGATTTAGGGCTTTTTAGGGTTTAGAGCTTAAAGTTTTTTTAGATTTAGGGTTTGCTGGGTTTTTTAAGGGTGAAGTGTTTATTAGGGGTTTTTAGGGTTTAAGGTTTAGGGCTTTGGGATTTATTTGTTTGTTTTTCGTTTTAGGGTTTACAAATTTTTAGGATTAAGGGTTTAGAGCTTAGGGATTTTATGGGTTTAAAATGGTTTTTAGGGTTTATTTGTTGGATTTATGGTTTAGTGCTTAGGGTTTTGCAGGGAATTTTTATGGTTTTTAGGGCTAACTTTAGTGTTTATAGGATTTAGGTTTTCTTAAGGCTTAGGGTTTAGTGTTTCTCAGGGTTTGAATTGTTTATGATTTAGGGCTTCGGTTTCTTTTTGTGTTTTTTAGGGTTTAACATATACGGTTTAGGGCTTTATAGGGTTTTGAGCTTAGAGTTTTTAAAGGGTTAAGTGTTTCTTGGGGGTTTTTTGGGTTTCGAGTTTAGGGGTTTGGGTTTTTATTTGTTTCTTTTTTCGGTTTAGGGTTTACAAATTTTTAGGATTAAGGGTTTTGCGCTTAGGGATTTTGTGGGTTTTCAATGGTTTTTAGGGTTTATTTTTAGGATTTATGGTTTAGTGGTTAGAGTTTTGTAGGAAATTTATATGGTGTTTAGGGTTTATTTTAGTGTTTATTGGATTTAGGTTTTCTTAAGGATTAGGGTTTAGTGTTTCTTAGGGTTTTAGGTTTACGATTTAGGGTTTTACGTTTTGCTTTAGGGTTTAGGTATTAGTGTTTTTAGGTTTCGGGTTTTAGGTTAAGTCTTTTATCTAGGGTTTTATGGTTCAGGCATTTGGGTTTTTTGGGTTAAGGATTTTTAGGATTTTATAGGTTTAGTGTTTAATTCTAAGGGTTTTTTTGTGTTTCTTTTGGGTTTAGTATATAGGATTTAGGGGTTTATAGGGTTTATAGCTTAGAGTTTTTTTAGGTTTAGGGGTTTTTGTATTATTTAGATTTTTTAAGGGTTAAGTGTTTCTTAGGGTTTTAGGGCTTAAGGTTTTTTGTGTGTTTATAGGTTTAGGGTTTATAGATTTTTAGGAATTAGGGTTTAGAGCATAGGGTATTGTAGTGGTCTTAAAGGGTTTTTAGGGTTTATTTTATAATTTATAGGATTTATGGTTTATTAAGGTTTAGAGTTTCGTAGGATTTTAGGTTTGGGTTTATGGCTTAGAGATTTTTTAGGTTTAGGGTTTTAGATTAAGGTTTTAATTGGGTTTTTAGGTATTAGGGCTTTAGGTTTATTAGGGTTTGAAATGTTTATGATTCAGTGCTTAGGGTGTTTTTTGTGTTTTTTGCGTTTAGCATATACGATTTAGGGCTTTTTAGGGTTTAGAGCTTAGAGTTTTTTTAGATTTAGGAGTTATTGGGATTTTTAAGGGTTAAATGTTTCTTAGGGTTTTTAGGGTTTATGGTTTAGAGCTTTATGGCTTCGCGATTTTTTTTAATTTGTTTTTTTGGTTTTGGGTTTACAAATTTTTAGGATTAAGGGTTTAGAGGTTAGGGATTTTATGGGTTTTAAATGGTTTTTAGGTTTTATTTTTAGGATTTATTGTTTAGTGCTTACGGTTTTGTAGGGAATTTTTATAGTTTTTAGGGTTTATTTTAGTGTTTATAGAATTTGGGTTTTCTTAAGGCTTAGGATGTAGTGTTTCTCAGGGTTTGAATTGTTTATGATTTAGGGCTTCTTTTTTTTGTGGTTTTTAGGGTTTAGCATAAACGGTTTAGGGCTTTATAGGGTTTTGAGCTTAGAATTTTTTTAGGTTTAGGGTTTATTGGGTTTTTTAAGGGTTAAGTGTTTCTTGGGGGTTTTTTGGGTTTCGAGTTTAGGGGTTTGGGTTTTTATTTGTTTCTTTTTTCGGTTTAGGGTTTACAAATTTTTAGGATTAAGGGATTAGGGCTTAGGTATTTTGGAGGTTTTAAATGGTTGTTAGGGTTTATTTTTAGGATCTATTGTTTAGTGGTTAGGGTTTTGTAGGGAATTTATATGGTGTTTAGGGTTTATTTTAGTGTTTATAGGATTTATGTTTTCTTAAGGATTAGGGTTTAGTTTTCCTTAGGGTTTTAGGTTTAGGATTTAGGGTTTTACGTTATGATTTACAGTTTAGGTCTTAGTGCTTTTAGGTTTCGGGTTTAAGGTTAAGTGTTTTATCTAGGGATTTATGGTTCAGGGGTTTGCGGTTTTTGGGTTAAGGATTTTTAGGATTTATAGGTTTAGTGTTTAAGTCTTAGCGTTTTTAAGTGTTTCTTTAAGGTTTAGTATATATGATTTAGGGGTTTATAGGGTTTATAGCTTAGAGTTTTTTTAGGTTTAGGGGTTTTTGTATTATTTAGAGTTTTTAAGGCTTAAGTGTTTCTTAAGGTTTTAGGGCTTAAGGTTTTTTGTGTGTTGTTAGGTTTAGGGTTTGCAGATTTTTAGGATTAAGGGTTTAGAGCTTAGGGTTTTTTAGGGGTCTTAAATGGTTTTTATGGTTTATTTTAGAATTTATAGGATTTATGGTTTTTTAAGGTTCAGAGTTTCGTAGGATTTTAGGTTACGATTTAGGGCTTAGAGTTTTTTAAGGTTTAGGGTTTACAAATTTTTAGGATTAAGGGTTTAGAGCTTAGGGTTTTTATGGGTTTTAAATATATTTTAGGGTTTATTTTTAGGATTTACGGTTTAGTGCTTACGATTTTGTAGGGATTTTTTTGGTTTTTAGGGTTTATTTTAGTGTTTATAGGATTTAGGTTTTCTTAAGCCTTAGGGTTTAGTGTTTCTCAGGGTTTGAATTGTTTATGATTTAGGGCTTAGGTTTTTTTTTTGTGTGTTTTTTAGGGTTTAGTTTGTACGGTTTAAGGCTTTATAGGGTTCTGAGCTTAGAGTTTATTTAGGGGTTATTGGGTTTTTTAAGGGTTAAGTGTTTCTTAGGGTTTTCAGGGTTTAGTGTTTAGGGGTTTGGGTTTTTATTTGTTTCTTTTTTCGGTTTAGGGTTTACAAATTTTTAGGATTAAGGCTTTAGGGCTTAGGGATTTTGTGGGTTTTAAATGGGTTTTAGGGTTTATTTTTAGGAATTATGGTTTAGTGGTAGGGTTTTATAGGGATTTTATTTGGTTTTTAGAGTTTATTTTTGTGTTTATAGGATTTAGGTTTTCTTAAGGATTAGGGTTTAGTGTTTCCTAGGGTTTTAGGTTTAGGATTTAGAGTTTTACGTTAGGATTTAGGGTTTATGTCTTAGTGTTTTTAGGTTTCGGGTTTTAGGTTTAGTGTTTTATCTAGGGTTTTATGGTTCAGGGGATTGGGTTTTTTGGCTTAATGATTTTTAGGATTTTATAGATTTAGTGTTTAAGTCTTAGGGTTTTTTTGTGTTTCTTTAGGGTTTAGTATATAGGATTTAGGGGTTTATAGGGTATATAGCTTAGAGGTTTTTTAGGTTTAGGGGTTTTTGTATTATTTAGATTTTTTAAGGGTTAAGTGTTTCTTAGGGTTTTAGGGCTTAAGGTTTTTTGTGTGTTTATAGGTTTAGGGTTTATAGATTTTTAGGAATTAGGGTTTAGAACATAGGGTGTTGTAGTGGTCTTAAAGGGTTTTTAGGGTTTATTTTATAATTTATAGGATTTATGGTTTATTAAGGTTTAGAGTTTCGTAGGATTTTAGGATTGGGTTTATGGCTTAGAGATTTTTTAGGTTTAGGATTTTAGATTAAGGTTTTAATTGGGTTTTTTAAGGGTTAAGTGTTTCTTAGGGTTTTCAGGGTTTAGTGTTTAGGGATTTGGGTTTTTATTTGTTTCTTTTTTCGGTTTAGGGTTTACAAATTTTTAGGATTAAGGCTTTAGGGCTTAGGGATTTTGTGGGTTTTAAATGGGTTTTAGGGTTTATTTTTAGGAATTATGGTTTAGTGGTAGGGTTTTATAGGGATTTTATTTGGTGTTTAGAGTTTATTTTTGTGTTTATAGGATTTAGGTTTTCTTAAGGATTAGGGTTTAGTGTTTCCTAGGGTTTTAGGTTTAGGATTTAGAGTTTTACGTTAGGATTTAGGGTTTAGATCTTAGTGTTTTTAGGTTTCGGGTTTTAGGTTTAGTGTTTTATCTAGGGTTTTATGGTTCAGGGGATTGGGTTTTTTGGCTTAAGGATTTTTAGGATTTTATAGGTTTAGTGTTTAAGTCTCAGGGTTTTTTTGTGTTTCTTTAGGGTTTAGTATATAGGATTTAGGGGTTTATAGAGATTTTTTAGGTTTAGGATTTTAGATTAAGGTTTTAATTGGGTTTTTTAGGTATTAGGGCTTTAGGTTTATTAGGGTTTGAAATGTTTTTGATTTAGTGCTTAGGCTGTTTTTTGTGTTTTTTAGGGTTTAGCATATACTAATTTGGGCTTTTTAGGGTTTAGAGCTTAGAGTTTTTTTAGATTTAGGGGTTAATGGGTTTTTTAAGGGTTAAGTGTTTCTTAGGGGTTTTTAGGGTTTAGGAATTTAGGATTTTTTTTGTTTGTTTTTTCGGTTTAGGATTTATAAATTTTAAGGATTAAGGGTTTAGAGCTTAGGGATTTTATGGGTTTGAAATGGTATTTAGGGTATATTTTTAGGATTTACGATTTAGTGCTTAGGGTTTTGTAGCGAATTTTTATGGTTTTTAGGGTTTATTTTATTGGATATAGGATTTAGGTTTTGTTAAGGTTTATGGTTTAGTGTTTCTCAGGGTTTGAATTGTTTATGATTTAGGGCTTAGGTGTTTTTTTTTTTGTGTTTTTTAGGGTTTAGCATATACGGTTTAGGGCTTTATAGGGTTTTGAGCTTAGAGTTTTTTTATGTTTAGGGGTTATTGGGTTTTTTAAGGTTTAAGTGTTTCTTAGGGGGTTTTAGGGTTTAGTATTTAGGGGTTAGGGTTTTTATTTGTTTCTTTTTATGGTTTAGGGTTTACAAATTTTTAGGATTAAGGCTTTAGGGCTTAGAGATTTTGTGGGTTTGAAATGGTTTTTAAGGTTTATTTTAAGGATTTATGGTTTAGTGGTTAGGGTTTTATAGGGAATTTATATGGTGTTTCGGGTTTCTTTTAGTGTTTGTAGGATTTAGGTTTTCTTAAGGAATAGGGTTTACTGTTCTTAGGGTTGTAGGTTTTGGATTTAGGGTTTTACGTTAGGCTTTAGGGTTTAGGTCTTAGTGTTTTTAGGTTTCGGATTTTAGGTTTAGTGTTTTATCTAGGGTTTTATGGTTCTTGGGTTTGGGTTTTTTGGGTTAAGGATTTTAATGATTTTATAGGTTTGTTGTTTAAGTCTTAGGGTTTTTTTGTGTTTCTTTAGGGTTTAGTATATAGGATTTAGAGTTTTATAGGGTTTATAGCTTAGAGTTTTTTTTGGTTTAGGGGTTTTTGTATTATTTAGAGTTTTTGAGGGTTAAGTGTTTTTTAGGCTTTTAGGGCTTAAGATTTTTTGTGAGTTTTCAGGTTTAGGATTTACAGATTTTTAGGATTTAGGGTCTAGAGCTCATGGTTTTGTAGGGGTCTTAAATGGTTTTTAGGGTTTATTTTAGAATTTATAGGATTTATGGTTTTTTAAGGTTTAGAGTTTCATAGGATTTTAGGTTAGGGTTTAGGGCTTAGAGTTTTTTTAGGTTTAGGGTTTTAGATTAAGGTTTTATTTAGGTTTTTAGGGTTTAGGGCTTTAGGTTAATTAGGGTTTGAAATGTTTATGATTTTGTGGTTAGGGTTTTTTTTGTGTTTTTTAGGGTTTAGCATATACAATTTAAGGCTTTTTAGGGTTTAGAGCTTAGAATTTTTTTAGATTTAGGGGTTAATGGGTTTTTTAAGGGTTAAGTGTTTCTTAGGGGTTTTTAGGGTTTAGGGATTTAGGATTTTTTTTGTTTGTTTTTTCGGTTTAGGGTTTATAAATTTTTAGGATTAAGGGTTTAGAGCTTAGGGATTTTATGGGTTTTAAATGGATTTTAGGGTTTATTTTTAGGATTTATGGTTTAGTGCTTAGGCTTTTGTAGGGAATTTTTAAGGTTTTTAGGGTTTACTTTAGTGTTTATACGATTTAGGTTTTCTTAAAGCTTAGGGTTTAGTGTTTCTCAGGGTTTGAATTGTTTATGATTAAGGGCTTAGGTTTTTTTTTGTGTTTTTTAGGGTTTAGCATATACTGTTTAGGGCTTTATAGGGTTTTGAGCTTAGAGTTTTTTTAGGTTTAGGGGTTATTTGGTTTTTTAAGGGTTAAGTGTTTCTTAGGGGTTTCTAGGGTTTAGTGTTTAGGGGTTTCGGTTTTTATTTGATTCTTTTTTCGGTTTAGGGTTTACAAATTTTTAGGATTAAGGGTTTAGGGCTTAGGGATTTTGTTGGTTTTAAATGGTTTTTAGGGTTTATTTTTAGGATTTATGATGTAGTGGTTAGGATTTTATATGGAATTTATACGGTGTTTAGGGTTTATTTTAGTGTTTATAGAATTTAGGTTTTCTTAAGGATTATGGTTTAGTGTTTCTTAGGGTTTTAGGCTTAGGATTTAGGGTTTAGGTCTTAGTGTTTTTAGGTTTTAGGTTTTAGGTTTTGTGATTTATCTAGGGTTTAATGGTTCAGGGGTTTGGGCTTTTTGGGTTAATGATTTTTAGGATTTTATAGGTTTAGTGTTTAAGTTTTAGGGTTTTTTTGTGTTTCTTTTGGGTTTAGTATATAGGATGTAGGGGTCTATAGGTTTTTTTCAGAATTTATAGGATTTATGGTTTTTTAAGGTTTATAGTTTCGTAGGATTTTAGGTTAGGGTTTAGGGCTTAGAGTTTTTTTAGATTTAGGGTATTAGGTGAAGGTTTTATTTGGGTTTTTAGGGTTTAGGGCTTTAGGTTTATTAGGGTTTGAAATGTTTATGATTTAGTGCTTAGGGTGTTTTTTGTGGTTTTTAGGGTTTAGCATATACGATTTTGGGCTTTTTAAGGTTTAGAGCTTATAGTTTTTTTAGATTTAGGGGTTATTGTGTTTTTTAAGGGTTTATTATTTCTTAGGGGTTTCTAGGGTTTAGGGTTTAGGGCTTTGCGATATTTTTTGTTTGTTTTTTCGGTTTAGGGTTTACAAATTTTTAGGATTAAGGGTTTACAGCTTAGGGATTTTATGGGTTTTAAATGGTTTTTAGGGTTTATTTTTAGGATTTATGGTTTAGTGCTTAGGGTTTTGTAGGGAATTTTTATGGTTTTTAGGGTTTAATTTAATGTTTATAGGATTTAGGTTTTCATAAGGCTTATGGTTTAGTGTTTCTCAAGGTTTGAATAGTTTATGATTTAGGGCGTAGGTTTTTTTTTTGTGTTTTAGGGTTTACTATATACAGTTTAGGGCTTTATAGGGTTTTGAGCTTAGTGTATTTTTAGGTTTAGGGGTTATTGGGTTTTTTAAGGGTTAAGTGTTTCTCAGGGGTTTTTAGGGTTTAGAGTTTAGGGGTTTGGGTTTTTGTTTGTTTCTTTTTTCCGGTTTAGGGCTTAGGGATTTTGTGGGTTTTAAATCGTTTTTAGGGTTTATATTTAGGATTTATGGTTTAGTGGTTAGGGTTTTGTAGGGAATTTATATGGTGTTTAGGGTTTATTTTAGTGTTTATGGGATTTAGGATTTCTTAAGGATTAGGGTTTAGTGTTTCTTAGGGTTTTAGGTGTAGGATTTAGGGTTTTACGTTAGGCTTTACGGTTAAGGTCTTTGTGTTTCTAGGTTGTGGGTTTTGGGTTAAGTGTTTTATGTAGGGTTTTATGGTTCAGGGATTTGGGTTTTTTGGGTTAAATGTTTCTTTAGGATTTAGTATATAGGATTTAGAGGTTTATTGGGTTTATAGCTTAGAGTTTTTTTAGGTTTAGGGGTTTTTGTATTATTTACACTTTTTAAGGGTTAAGTGTTTCTTAGGGTTTTAGGGATTAAGGTTTTTTGGGTGTTTTTAGGTTTAGGATTTACAGATTTTTCGGATTTAGGGTTTAGAGCTTAGGGTTTTGTAGGGGTCTTAAATGGTTTTTAGGGTTTATTTTAGAATTTATAGGACTTATGGTTTATTAAGGTTTAGAGTTTCATAGGATTTTAGGATAGGGTTTAAGGCTCAGAGTTTTTGTAGGTTTAGGGTTTTAGATTAAGGTTTTATTTGGGTTTTTAGGGTTTAGGGCTTTAGGTTTCTTAGGGTTTGAAATGTTTATGATTTAGTGATTAGGGTGTTTTTTGTGTTTTTTATGGTTTAGCATATACGATATAGGGCTTTTTCGGGTTTAGAGCTTAGAGTTTATTTAGATTTAGGGCTTTTTGGGATTTTGTGGGTTTTAAATGGTTGTTAGGGTTTATTCTTAGGATTTATGGTTTAGTGGTTAGGGTTTTGTAGGAATTTATACGGTGTTTAGTGTTTATTTTATTGTTTATAGGGTTTAGGTTTTCTTAAAGATTAGGGTTTAGTATTTCCTAGGGTTTTAGGTTTAGGATTTAGGGTTTTACGTTAGGCTTTAGGGTTTAGGTCTTAGTGTTTTTAGGTTTCGGGTTTTAGGTTAAGTGTTTTATCTAGGGTTTTATGGTTTTGGGGTTTGGGTTTTTTGGGATAAGGATTGTTAGGATTTTAAAGGTTTAGTGTTTTAAGTCTTAGGGTTGTTTTGAGTTTCTTTAGGGTTTAGTATATTGGATTTAGGGGTTTATAGGGTTTATAGCTTAGAGTTTTTTTTAGGTTTAGGGGTTTTTATATTATTTAGAGTTTTTAAGGGTTAAGTGTTTCTTAGGGTTTTAGGGCTTTAGGGTTTTTGTGTATTTTTAAGTTTAGGGTTTACAGATTTTTAGGATTTAGGGTTTAGAGCTTAGGGTTTTGTAGGGGTCTTAAATGGTTTTTAGGGTTTATTTTAGAATTTATAGGATTTATGGTTTTTTAAGGTTTAGAGTTTCGTAGGATTTTAGGTTAGGGTTTAGGGCTTAGAGTTTTTATAGGTTTAGGGTTTTAGATTAAGGTTTTATTTGGGCATGTAGGGTTTAGGGATTGAGGTTTATTAGGGCTTGAAATGATTATGATTTAGTGTTCAGGGTGTTTTTTGTGTTTTTGAGGGTTTAGCATATACGATTTAGGGCTTTTTAGGGTTTAGAGATTAGAGTTTTTTTAGATTTAGGGCTATTGGGTTTTTTAATGGTTAAGTGTTTCTTAGGGGTTTTTAGGGTTTAGGGTTTACGGATTTGGGATTTTTTTTGTCTGTTTTTTGGGTTTAGGGTTTACAAATTTTTAGGATTAAGGGTTTAGAGCTTAGGGATTTTGTGGGTTTTAAATAGCTTTTAGGGTTTATTTTTAGGATTCACGGTTTATTGCTTAGGGTTTTGTAGGGAATTTTTATGGTTTTTAGGCTTTATTTTAGTGTTTATAGGATGTAGGTTTTCTTAAGGCTTAGAGCTTAGGGTTTAGTGTTTCTCAGGGTTTGAATTGTTTATGATTTAGGGCTTAGGTTTTTTTTTTTGAGTTTTTTAAGGTTTAGCATATATGGTTTAGGGCTTTATAGGGTTTTGAGCTTAGAGTTTTTTTAGGTTTTAGGGTTATTCGGTTTTTTAAGGGTTAAGTGTTTCTTAGGGGTTTTTAGCGTTTAGAGTTTAGGGGTTTGGGTTTTTGTTTGTTTCTTTTTTCGGTTTAGGGCTTAGGGATTTTGTGGGTTTTAAATGGTTTTTAGGGTTTATTTTTAGGATTTATGGTTTAGTGGTTAGGGTTTTGTAGTAAATTTATATGGTGTTTAGGGTTTATTTTAGTGTTTATAGGATTTAGGTTTTCTTAAGGATTAGGGCTTAGTGTTTCTTAGGGTTTTAGGTTTAGGATTTAGGGCTTTACGTTTGGCTTTAGGGTTTAGGTCATAGTGTTTTTAGGTTTCGGGTATTAGGTTAAGTCTTCTATCTAGGGTTTTATGGTTCAGGGGTTTGGCTTTTTTGGGTTAAGGATTTTATAGGTTTAGTGTTTATGTCTTAGGGTTGTTTTATGTTACTTTAGGGTTTAGTATATAGGATTTAGGGGTTTATAGCTTAGAGTTTTTTTAGGTTTAGGGGTTTTTGTATTATTTAGAGTTTTTTTAGGTTTAGTGGTTTTTGTATTATTTAGAGTTTTTAAGGGTTAGGTGTTTCTTAGGGTTTTAGGGCTTAAGGTTTTTTCTGTGTTTTTAAGTTTAGGGTTTACAGATTTTTAGGATTTAAGGTTTAGAGATTAGGGTTTTGTAGGGGTCTTAAATGGTTTTTAAGGTTTATTTCATAATTTATAGGATATATGGTTTTTTAAGGTTTAGAGTATCGTAGGATTTTAGGTTAGGGTTTAGGACTCAGAGTTTTTTTAGGTTTCGGGTTTTAGATTAAGGTTTTGTTTGAGTTTTTAAAGTTTAGGGCTTTAGGTTTATTAGGGTTTGAAATATTTATGATTTAGTGCTTAGGGTGTTTTTCGTGGTTTTGAGGGTTTAGCATATACGATTTAGGGCATTTTAGGGTTTAGAGCTTAAAGTTTTTTTAGATTTAGGGGTTATTGGGTTTTTTAAGCATTAAGTGTTTCTTAGGGGTTTTTAGGGTTTAGGGTTTAGGATTTAGGGTTTAGGGCTTTGGGATTTTTTTAGTTTGTTTTTTCGGTTTAGGGTTTTCAAATTTTTAGTATTAAGGGTTTAGAGCTTAGGGATTTTATGGGTTTTAAATGGTTTTTAGTGTTTATTTTTAGGATTTACTGTTTAGTGCTTTGGGTTTTGTAGGGAATTTTTATTGTTTTTCGGGTTTATTTTTGTGTTTATAGGATTTAGGTTTTCTTAAGGCTTAGGGTTTAGTGTTACTCAGGGTTTGAATTATTTATTATTTAGGGCTAAGGTTTTTTTTTTTGTGTTTTTTAGGGTTTAGTATATACGGTTTAGGGTTTTGAGCTTAGAGTTTTTTTTGGTTTAGGGGTTATTGGGTTTTTTAAGGATTAAGTGTTTCGGAGGGGTTTTTAGGGTTTAGAGTTTAGGGCTTTGGGTTTTTATTTGTTTCTTTTTTCGGTTTAGGGCTTAGGGATTTTGTGGGTTTTAAATGATTTTTAGGGTTTATTTTTAGGAGTTATGGTTTAGTGGTTAGGGTTTTGTAGGGAATTTATATGGTGTTTAGGGTTTATTTTAGTGTTTGTAGGATTTAGGTTTTCTTAAGGATTATGGTTTAGTGTTTCTTAGGGTTTTAGGTTTAGGATTTAGGGCTTTACATTAGGCTTTAGGGTTTATGTCTTAGTGTTTTTAGGTTTCGGGTTTTAGGTTAAGTGTTTTATCTACGGTTTTATGGTTCAGGGTTTGGGTTTTTTGGGTTACAGATTTTTAGGATTTTATAGGTTTAGTGTTGAAGTATTAGGGTTTTTTTGTGTTTCTTTAGGGTTTAGTATATAGGATTTAGGGGTTTATAGCTTAGAAATTTTTTAGGTTTAGAAGTTTTTGTATTATTTAGAGTTTTTAAGTGTTAAGTGTTTCTTAGGGTTTAAGGTTTTTTGTGTGTTTTTAGGTTTATGGTTTTACAGATTTTTAGGATTTAGGGTTTAGAGCTTAGGGTTTTGTAGGGGTCTTAAATGGTTTTTAGGGTTTATTTTAGAATTTATAGGATTTATGGTTTTTTAAGGTTTACAGTTTCGTAGGATTTTAGGTTAGGGTTTTGGGGCTTAGAGTTTGTTTAGGTTTAGGGTTTTAGATCATGGTTTTATTTGGGCTGTTAGGATTTAGGGATTGAGGTTTATTAGGGCTTGAAATGATTATGATTTAGTGTTCAGGGTGTTTTTTGTGTTTTTGAGGGTTTAGCATTTACGATTTAGGGCTTTTTAGGGTTTAGAGCTTAGAGTTTTTTTAGATTTAGGGGTTATTGGGTTTTTTTTATGCTTAAGTGTTTCTTAGGGGTTTTTAGGGTTTAGGCTTTACGGCTTTGGGAGTTTTTATGTTTGTTTTTTGGGTTTAGGGTTTACAAATTTTTAGGATTAAGGGTTTATAGCTTAGGGATTTTATGGGTTTTAAATGGTTTTTAGGGTTTATCTTTGGGATTTACGGTTTAGTACTTAGGGTTTTGTAGGGAATTTTTATGGTTTTTAGGGTTTATTTTAGAGTTTATAGGATTTAGGTTTTCTTAAGGTTTAGGGTTTAGTGTTTCTCAGAGTTTGAATTGTTTATGATTTAGGGCTTCAGTTTTTTTTTGAGTTTTTTAGGGTTTAGCATATACGGTTTAGGGCTTTATAGGATTTTGAGCTTAGACTTTTTTTAGGTTTAGGGGTTATTCTGGTTTTTAAGGGTTAAGTGTTTTTTAGGGGGTTTTAGGGTTTAGAGTTTAGGGGTTTGGGTTTTTATTTGTTTCTTTTCTCGGTTTAGGGCTTAGGGATTTTGTGGGTTTTAAATGGTTTTTAGGGTTTATTTTTAGGATTTATGGTTTAGTGGTTAGGGTTTTGTAGGGAAATTATATGGTGTTTAGGGTTTATTTTAGTGTTTATAGGATTTCGGTTTTCTTAAGGATTAGTGTTTAGTGTTTCTTAGGGTTTTTGGTTTAGGATTTAGGGTTTTACGTTAGGCTTTAGGGTTTAGGTCTTAGTGTTTTTAGGTTTCGGGTTTTAGGTTAAGTGTTTTATCTAGGGTTTTATGGTTCAGGGGTTTGGGATTTTTGGGTTAAGGATTTTAAGGATTTTATAGGTGTGGTGTTTAATTCTTAGGGTTTTTTTTGTGTTTCTTTAGGGTTTAGTATATAGGATTTAGTGGTCTATAGGGTTTATAGCTTAGAGTTTTTATAGGTTTAGGGGTTTTTATATTATTTAGAGTTTTTAAGGGTTAAGTGTATCTTAGGGTTTTAGGGCTTAAGGTTTTTTGTGTGTTTTTAGGTTTAGGGTTTACAGATTTTTATGATTTAGTTTTTAGAGCTTAGGGTTTTGTAGAGGTCTTAAATAGTTTTTGGGGTTTATTTTAGAATTTATAGGATTTATGGTTTTTTAAGGTTTAGAGTTTCGTAAGATTTTAGGTTTGGGTTTAGGGCTTAGAGTTTTTTTTATGTTTAGGGTTTTATATTAAGGTTTTATTTGGGTTTTTATGGTTTAGGGCTTTAGGTTTCTTACGGTTTGAAATGTTTATGATTTAGTGCTTAGGGTGTTTACTGTGTTTTTGAGGGTTTAGCATATACAATTTAGGGCATTTTAGGGTTTAGAGCTTAGAGTTTTTTTACGATGTAGGGGTTATTGGGTTTTTTTGTGTTTCTTTAGGGTTTAGTTTATAGGATTTAGGGGTTTATAGGGTTTATAGCTTAGAGTTTTTTTAGGTTTACGGGTTTTTGTATTATTTAGAGTTTTTAAGGGTTAAGTGTTTCTTAGGGTTTTAGGTTTTTTTTTGTGTTTTTCGGTATAGGGTTTACAGATTTTTAGGAATTAGGGTTTAGAGCTTAGGGTTTTGTAGGGGTCTTAAATGATTTTTGTGGTTTAGTTTAGAATTTATAGGATTTATGTTTTTTTAAGGTTTAGAGTTTCGTAGGATTTTAGGTTAGCGTTTAGGGCTTTGAGTTTTTTTAGGTTTAGGGTTTTGGATTAAGGTTTTATTTGGGTTTTTAGGGTTTAGGGCTTTAGGTTTATTAGGGTTTGAAATGTTTATGATTTAGTGCTTAGGGTGTTTTTTGTGTTTTTGAGGGTTTAGCATATACGATTTAGGGCTTTTTA
>JAJOOH010010116.1:0-15064 GCA_029582605.1 Solanum gracilifrons | reverse complement strand
CCCCCCCCCCCCCCCCCCCCCCCCCCCCCCCCCCCCCCCCCCCCCCCCCCCCCCCCCCCCCCCCCCCCCCCCCCCCAGAAAAATATTTTACATTTTATTTTATAAAAGAAATATTATTTTTTTGGATAATAATTTTTAAATTTTAAATTTTAACTAATACTAATAATTTATTTAATTTTTGTCAAAGTTGAATATTTTGTCCATATGCAGTGTGATGTGATAATTTTTTTAAATAAAAGAGAGTGTATTACACACACCATGATAAGAGTGATGTAACATATAGATGTGTGTTTCTCAAACTAAAGAATAATAGTTTAGGTATGGAACTCACACTCTTAATAATTTAGGTATGAAACTCAAAAAAATGGTATAATATAAGTGTGTTTTTGACACTTATCTCTTTTATATTTGTCAAATACTTTCAGAAGTAAAAAATTGACTTAAAAGTAAGTTTGATCGATTTTTAAGCCGGGCTCTTAAACTATCACTTAAGAAATACATGTCAAAAAATTGTTCTCGGTGCACGTTAAGTAACAAAGTTCTCGATGCACGTTAAGTAACGTTTGCTAACGTGAGCTCATCGGCGATGGTACACAAACAACAACGAGCTGCTCCACGGCCACCGGCAAACATGGAAAAGGCTTAAAAAGGTTGAACAGTTACCATAGACTCAGTAATTGCTCATACACTTTCTCCACTGAAACTAGAAAGCTGGTTACCTGGCATGGGCAACAATGCAACAATGTTCCCAATTCTGGAGAAATAAGATGGGGCATCGGCTCTGAATGAGACGGAACCTAAGTGTTCCAATGCAGTGCGGATGCTGTTATTCTCGGTTGGGCTGAAGGATACACCACCGGTGGGGAAAGCTCAGTAAATACCTCCCATCACTGCAAATACAGTTTGAGGAAATCGTCAATTACTAGAAGGTATGAAGCTCGCCATTTACCCTCCAATTTTTTTTTTGAAAAGGCTTAAGATGGTTTAGCTAAAGTGTTAAAAGTGGGAAAATGCCCTAATTGGGCATGCATTAGGGAAAATGCCCTAATTCTTCAATCTGTTTTGTTCCTTAATACGGACACATATTTATGAGTTTGAAAATGGGAGAGAACTCAGAGTAATGAGGTTGAAAATTTTCTATAAAACTCAAATAGCAGCTAGTATATTTATGTATGATAAATACACTATATATATAAGTTAGTTACAGTATGCAATTCTGTATTTTCTCAAGCAGATCAACAAATTCAAGATCACCCGCGAGCCCATTCTTGATTCGCCATACAGACAACAGAAAGAGGAAAGTCTGCAGGGCTAACCGGAGAGCTAATGAACGACGTGAGAAAATCGTCCAAAAGAGTTTAGAGTGGGTGCTTTCCGGCGAGCCCTGAATTCAATTTTCTGAGCTCCAAAGTAATCTCCAATTTTCTCTTCAATGTCTCAGCTTATTTTCTTGGAAAAGTTTTGTGGTTTGAGTAGTTGTTTAGATGCTGTTCTTTTGTTTGTTTCCACTGATAATTTGACTGTTTTCTATGTGCTTTTATGGATTGCTTTCTGGGTTTTGGGCAAGTCTTATCTAAAAAGGCGGCATCTTTTGTTCTTAGTGGTACAAGTATATTTACACACTACTAACAGGTGGAAACTGACACATATGTCGGAGAAAGTCCCACCAGTAGATGGACAAAGCCAGTAGTAGAAATCTAGGAAGCTGAGAATGAGACTGGATTTTGATTTTATTTATGACATTTGTCTTGCACTTTGCACTGGATATTCTGGTTTTAACTCTCAACCTTAACCTGCTAATCCCTAAGCCAAGGATTTGTTGACAATTTGTAGTTTAAACCAAAATTTCAGATCTTTCTTTTAACTCGTAGATGGTAATGTCTATAATAAAATTCCATAAGCACCCCAAGTAGTGTTCAGATGGTTCTACTAAGATAGTATGACGAAGTCAAGAACCCTTGTGGCTAGTACAAACTTTGGAAGAACGACTCCCATTTTGAAGAAAATCTTTGGAAGCAAAAAAGAGGGGAAAAGTGCCTTCCAAGTTAGTTGTTGGAATATTACTTTGTTAATGATGTTTTTCTGAACCGAAACATGTTTACCAAAAGTTATGCTTTCCAACTGAAGTATCTGGTGAGAAGATGAGTGCCCGGAACAAGACACCTTTCCAGAAGCATAGAGAAGAGGAAGAGGCAAAGAAAAAGGTATGAGCTATAGCAATTTTGGTTTGTTGTGAAAATGGGATGGATGATTAATGGTCAAGCAATTTCCATTTTGCTCACTATGTATGTCTTCTATTGGCAGAGGGCAGAGGATGAAACAGCTCGTCTGTATCAAGAGTTTGTGGAATCGTTCCAAGCGGACAATACGCCAGGTTCCAAAGCATTTATTAGAAGGGGAACCATCAATCCAAATGATAAATTGAAGATGGATTCTGAAGGTCCGTTGCAAGAATCTGTACTATGTTTAATATTCTTCTTTCTTTGATTACGTATATAAGTCTTGTCTTATTAATTCTTACAAATAAATGACTTTTTTATTACATGAACAAATTATTAAACGTATGGACCTTTTCTATTCATTCGAGGATGGCAGATGGAAAATCTAAAGATGAGGGGTCAGGTTTAAAGAAGGGAAGTAGGTAAACTAATGCTTTTGATTGACCATGTTGCAATGTTGCTGTAATTTAGGATGCTGAATACCAAGATTTTCGTGATGATATCACTATTCTTATTAGGCCTTTATATGTTTATGTGTTTCCAGGTTGCTTTGTGTCAGTTAGTCTCCTTAAAAATTTGATTTCTGCAAATTCAGTCTTTCTTGGAGGCTTGGACTTTACCTTCAAATTGTAACTATGTTGGTACTATGTGTATATGGAGAGGGAGCTTGGTGCCTCCACTATCTGCTATATGACAATTTCTTATGAAAAAAGTCAATTATAGATTGGGGTCACTAACTATTACCTTTGTCAAAAAAGAAAGAAAAGAAGAAACAAAGATTGGGGTCACTAAATTTTCCTTTTGACTATTCCATTAGGAGTTTGATCACTCAATTGTTAGGGAAATTTCCATACAAACAATTTCAACGAAATTCTGATGATCAATCTTTTTCTTTTTTCTATTTTTAGTTTTAGAACGATTCAACCTCCAAAAGAAAAGAGATACCTTTGTAATATTTCGTCTCTTCAACAAGTTCAATAATGACCATAACAACCCTATTGTTTAAGTGTCAGTAGCATAACATTTTGTTAAATAAGGTATACATGTTTTTGTGGGTCCTAGAGCAACTGGTTTGTCTGGAAATAGAAGTACCCATATTTTTCCCACATGACTTGCTTTTTGTGTCATTGCTCGTCGACTTGCTTCAATTTGTCTAGGTATAATCCAAATAGGTTGAAGTGTCTATTTTTGTCCATACGCCTAAACGGTCAATAATATCAGCATATGATAAATGGGATCAAACCGATTTACTAATGGCATACCCTAACAGGGGATGAGTTATAGTATCATAAGCATTTCCTCATAGGCATACTCTTCGTGCTCTGTCAGACCTTCAAAAATGTGTGAAAAGAACTTAAATGAAAAACATAATAACATGGATATATATTTATACAAACCTTCTAACCTTAATCGAACTAAGGGTTTTCATTTTTAATTTGAGATAAATTCGAAATTGTTCGAATTGTGTAATCATCAATTACTAACATTCGGTTGAAAATTCCTCTGCCCCCATAGTCTAACACATCGCAACAAAATTGATTTAATATTTATAGCTCATACTTTTTTGTTCTTTTAGAAAAGCAACAGAGTCAATTTTGCCCTTGAACTATTTAATGGCACGACGTAGTAGAAGCCAGCAGAGCCTAACCCTCTTCAGTAGATCTTGAAATCGCAAAAATAATGGAGTATATTGATGGGTTTCTTACCATATTACATTTCGATCATGTGCTTATGTCTTTGGTTTTAGGATATGAGTTTGAGCTAGCCTTGAAACTGAGCTCATCATTTTATGCATTAGCACCAGACTCCATCACCTCTCTCACATTCTCCCAAATCGTGAAAATTCTTGCTTAGTTAAAATTTCCACTAATGATGATTGTTGGACTGCTCCATATTAATATTTGATGCATCTGGAAACAATGTCAAAGCATACACTAGTCTCTTCCTTTGAAGCACTTATCAAAATCCTCCTACATTTCATCAACATATTAACAAATTATGATAGATTCGACAATTGGTTGGACTCTTTCGTTGGGTCTTTTGTCAAGGAGACTGATAAAAGCAATTCAGTGTGGAGGGCTTTTACCCAAGTTTGAATTCCATCTTTGCAAAAAAATGATTTTGTTAATTATTACCTTCTAAAAAAGTGATTTTGCAAAGTTTTAATTGAGGTGGGGCATATGTGAGGTATGTGTCTAGCAACAAGGGTATTTTGAGCTAAAAGTAATAGAGGGCAAAATTATCCTATTTCAAATAGTTTAAGGGTAAACTTGATCCTTTTTCTCTTTGTAAAAGTATGATCTGACGTGTTGTTAGAGACTTAGAGGAAACATAAGTGTAATGGTCTAATAGTGTTCAAGAGCAGAGTGCACTCAAATCTTTACTCTTTAATGATTAAGGTGCAAATGAAGAAAAAAGGCAGAATGGTCTGATGGACCCTAATATCTGTGCGAGTTTGTATTCTGAACCCTTTTATTTGATCATTTGTCAACTGACCCCTTAAACTTAATGAAACTCAATATTTTAAGCCATATTTCTGACCATTGACCAAGCTTATGTGGCAACTTAATTATTGAGTTGGCACAAATACGTGATATCACGCGTTGAAGGAGCGTGAACATCAAAATTTACACTAAAAATATTTTTTATAAAAAAAAACAAAAAAAAGAAAATTAAAAATGATTTTTCTTACTTCTTTCTTCTTTTCCTTCCCCACCAACCCTTATTTCTCTCTTTTTTCCCCTTCCCAGCCCTCTCCAATTTCTTTGTTCTCTCTTTTTTTTCCACATTTTCTTTCAAATTGAAAAACGATAATGTATTGTTGATGTAGATCTGTGTTTTCTTTCCATTTTTTTGGTAATTTAAAACCCATGAGGTGACAAAGATTCAATAGTTTTGAAGGATGAAAAGTGATTGTTGGATATTTTTGTGAAATTAGGTGAAATGTGTTATGTGAAATTAGATGAAATGTGTTATGTAAAATTGTGTACAAATATTATTATATATTGAAGTATTTTGATGGTGATTTATTGGCATCAATGGTGAAAAAGGATTTATGGTGGTTCAAATGATGGTAGATGGTTACATTTGCGAATGATAAAAACTTTGAGAAAAATTGAACTATGATTTTTAAGAACTTGAAGGGCCTTGTCATGGCAATAGACAATGACGACCTGAAGAAGAAAACAGAATTAAGGAGAATGATGGTGTTAATGGTGGTTGTGGGTTGAGGAAGAAGAAGGAAAAGTGAGAGAAATAACTATTTTATTTTATTTTTTAAAATAGAATACGTATTTTTGTCTTTTGTGGAGTAACATTTTTGGTTAATAATTTAAAAATAGTCATGAAATAATTATGACATGGCATTAGTATATGTGACGTGGATATGACATGTCATATATGTAAGAAAGAGTGAGCTACACACATAGTTGGAGGAATTTAAAAGTCTCATTTTAATTGAGTTTAAGGGGTCAGCTGAAAAAGGGTCAAGTAAAAGGGTCTAAAATATAAACTCATACAAGTATAAGGGTTCATAAGATCACTTTGCCAAGAAAAAATAATGCAACTCTGGGAAAAAAAATTCTAAACTAAACAACACATTATATGGGGGAGGATTTGAAAAATTGCAATTAATGCTTACTTTTAGTAGACGTTTGGAAAATATTTGGTTGAAGTTGAAAAAGAGTATTTGAAGTTGAAGTTGAGAAAAAATATTTGGAAGTTGAAATTGTGCTTGGAGCAAAAAACAAACTTGATATGAGATATTGCAAAGTGAGAAAATTTAAGTCAAAATAATGCATGTCTTTGGTTACAACAAGAGGATGAGTGTATAAAACTAATGCTCAATAGAGTGTATTAGTTATACTTGCATTAGTTATGCATAGATTATTTTTTATGCATTGTTTGGTTTAGTGTATTAAAATAGTATGCATTGTATAAAAATATTTATTTACAAAAGTATCCTTCACAATTATGGTGGAAAAGATGTAAAAGTACTTTTGAGGGGTAGTTGGGTCTTTAACCATGATGATGCATGTATTAAATCCTTTGCAATACTAATACCTAGAAATCCATGGTATTAATACACTCCTCAATAGACAATAGAGTGCAAACATTAGTTATACATAGCATGAAAAAATGCACCAAATAAGGGACTACTAATACATATAGCTAATGCATGCATTATTTTTGCTAATGCACTCTACCAAATGACCCATACAAAGATTAATAACGCAAGGATTAGTAACACAGGGATTAGTAATGCCGAGATTATTTTTTATCAAGTGTTTGGTTCTTTGCTTCTCACCTAATCTTGTGTTTGATTTAGAACTCTACAAAAAAGCTTCTTTCCAGTTATACCCTTGAGTATTTATGAAATTTTCTATTTCAAGTAATTGGGTCAAGGTAGAAAACTGTCGGACAATATTAAAAGGTCATTGAACTTTGTTTTGTATCAGTAAATTATTCAACTTAACATTTATATTTTCCAAAATCACTCAACTGCATTTATCAATAAAATAAATTTGATATAACAAAATAAATGATTTTATATGTTATATAAGTTGTAACGACCGGTTTCCGTCGTTATAGAAAAGCCAACGGGGAAAAAATTTGGGCCGAAATTTTTTTTGGAAATAACTTGAAATTTCCCAATCTAGTCCAGATTTGGACGAAATCGGAGTCAGCGATGTGTTAGATTCATTATAGACATGGGATCATAGGATCTGGATTTACTTGTAAATATGGCCCTAGTACAACCTATGTACTGATCTGTTTCTATCAATAGACACAAAGTTACCAGTTTCATAAAAAAAAAAAAAAACTATACAGTTATACTTCACAGGGGTTCTATACTTCTATTACCCCCTAGTCTATTATAAAATGGAATAAATAACCCCTAAGTGTTGAGATGGCATAGAGAGTGCATTTCACTCTCTCAAATAGAATGAGTTGGCTATTTATTCTTATATTTATTTATATTGTTTTTTCTCTTTTAATTCAAGAAAACATTTTGATTCCCAAAAAAAGGAAGAATAAACTTTCAAGAATATTTTGATGGGTCATCATGGATTTTATTGGGGTTCCAATCTCGTCTTCTATCCCCTTCATTGTTCTCCATGGTAGTTGTTCTTCATTCTCCTTTTCTTCTTTTCATTTTTCGATATGAAATTTGCCATGTTTTGGAGAGTGTGAAGCGAGAAAAAGACCAATGCCCTTACTTCATTGAAGTGAAACACAATTAAAAGAAAAAGACCAATATATATATATATAGAGAGAGAGAGCCCATAGGACAAACAAAATCAAAGCTATTAATGGATCAACATCTAATTCTTATTCTTCTATCTCTACTAGATTGTCAAAGTTTTTATATTCCTCCATTATCATTATATTGATCATCATCTTCAACTCCATTATCACTTTCAACTTCATCAACTAGGGATAGGCAGCCACTTATTTTCTTCTCTTATATAAGCTGGAATTATTCCCCCTTTAACCATTATGGTTCTCCTCAACTCCACTTGCCAGCAACACCCCAAGTGAAACTAGGATCTCCCTAAAAAATTGCTTCATCTTTATGATTTTCAGGGATTCCGGTAGCAACACCTCAAAGTTCTCACATCCAAATGAACTAAAAGTAAGACTTAGAACTTGGATGGTGAGCTTTTGTAAATCTAGAGTTTTTGAACAATAATTCCTCCATCATTCAACTATTGAAGTAGAACAAATATTAAAAAAATTGTAAGTGTAAAGAAATAACTTAAAGTTAAAGCTAAAAGAAACATAGAAGCACTTGCTCCCCTGGTTACTTCTTCTTTCTCTGTCTAATAGCCACCGGTAATCCAAAAATTACATCAGCGTTCCTAGAAGCTATATTATTCAGACTCTTCATAAATGTCATCGTGTGCGTGTTGGATTCTTCAAAAGTAGTGCACTTTTAGAGTATCCGACATGGGTGTGACAATATTTTTTGGAGAGTCTGAGCAACTTAGTGTTTAAGTGATAATCTGATCTGGTATTGTATCTTGCACATCTTTATCGGCGACCAACTTTACCAACACAATCATGGAATCCCTTCCACACTTTTTTATCGTGTAAACCCTTCTCACTCTTATCATAAGAGTGATGGGCTCAAATAATCATAGCTTGCATGCAAAGGTCGATGAAGTTGATCTGATCACCTTTTATCAATGATCTCAAAGACCTTTGCATATTTTTGCTCGTCAAGAAATGACGCTTGAATAGCCTCCTACCCTGTCTGTAGCTTTATATAGATAACCCATTTGTGGTTTTTGCTCCCCATTAGGGATGGCAATGGGGCAGTGTGGGGCGGGGGCGGGCCTGGTTGAGCTTAACCCGCAAATTTTTTAATCTGCCTCGCATAACAACTTTTTTCAATTTCAACCCTCCCCGCATAATTCTTTTAATATTTTCTTTTTCTAGTTAAGTTTGATAGTAAAAATAAAATTTATAAAAGTAAATTCATTTTTTCATTAAGGTGTATTAATATAATAGATAATGACTTAAAAATTTAATTTTTAGAGGTCAATTGAGAAACATGTAAGAAATTGTATTATTTTTACTAAACCATTTTCATTTGTTATCTTTAATATTTTAGTAGCTTTAAAGAAATTATCTTAATAAATAGTGCTCTCTCACTCTTATAACATATAAAAAGTTAAAATTAAGTTTGAACCCGCATAAAACCACATATACCCGCAACCCGCCCCGCCTTGCATTAGTTTTAAAAAAACCACTTCAGCTCGCCCCGCACAACCTTAAACCTGCCCTGCCCCGCATAGCCTTAAATCCATCCCGCCCCCATTGCCATCCCTACTCCCCATCCATCAAACGAAGTACTTTAATCAAGGGACCACCAATTTTAAGAGCATCAAAAACATTATTCCAAAAGGAATAAGAAATAATTATGCGTGCAACTTCTTTCCCATCACTTCTTTTGCAAATTTACTAGTGTTCCATTTTTCTGTAATGAACAAGCTTCTCAAATTGGCCTTTTGCATGAGCATACTATGCAAAGGTCTTGTCAGGTTTCACCAAGTTCTTTTGTTTTGTGAATCTCTTCATATTTAATAACAAAGGCCTTTGAACAATGTAAAAATGTACCCCATAGAGAAGGGTCTTTCTTCGAAAATGTCCCTGAACATCAAATATATACCATGAGCTGCTCATGGAGTCCATTAAACTTACGGGAACACTCTCTTCAACATATCACCCGCTTTAACATTTTCATTTGCATTGTTTGTTACAACTTGAACAACTTTCTTTCCTCCAACTTTCTCTATAGTGTTCTGAAACAAGGAGAACATTTTGATGGAATCAGTGGATGAGTCACTCGTATCAACATATTCAAGAATAAGCTTCCTTTTGGAGAATTCACCAACACATTGAAAATCATTTTTCCAGTTCTTGCCCTCCACTTATCCATCATATAGAACATCCAAACTTGTTCCGTTCTACCTGATGCTTCTCCACAATTTTTTGTCTCTTCCACTTTAGTTAGATAAGGACCTCTAAATTCATGATAAGTAGGGGGCTTCATTCTTGGACCAAATTGACTTACGGCCTCAATGAAGACTCCAAAAGTGTAAATATAATTGATACAATTAAAGGGGAGCCCTGCATCGTACACCCACCGTGAAAAAGCCGCAACTGCACGATCCCTCAAAATATCCTTGGCAACATCATGCAAATTTCTTTTAAGCGCTTCTCCATGTCCCGTCTCTTGACTTCTGCGGAAGTAACAATCTAAAGGACCTTTCCTGCCGTTGATCCAGAACTTGAAGAGACTGTTTTTGCAGAAAGCGATAAATCAACAGCTTCACCTTCTTCCATTTCATCATCATCAGCGCCAACTCTACTGACCACTAGGCACCCGTTGGTTGCACATATATCTATTTTTACAGAAATGCATTACGGTCTTTCAAGAGTTTATCGCATGGTTCTGTAACCTTGGATTAATGCCCTTTTCCCCTCAAACTAGTATCAAAATGAGCAAATTAGCATCTGAAATCTAGTCCTATTTTGAGTTCATTTCGCTATGATTTGGTCCCTTGTCTGGCTACAAAATGGCCCCTTAGTGTAGTATAGCATTCACTGTAACTAAATCCAAAAGCTGGAGGTATTTCCATATCGTCGTTACTGTTCCCTTTTTTTGCTCCTTCGAATTTGTGTATGTGTATTTGATAAGAAACCAGACAAATTATAGGATCCTGTGGTAGGTTTTGCTATCTATCTAAATATTCAGTGAACATTTCAATTTTTTTTCTTTGTTGTGAGGGAAAATAATATATCCTACAACTGAGAATAGGTTAGAAAGCAATAAGTTCTCTATGCCCATAAGAAGAAAACACAGTGAATTGATTAAAAGCGTTTTTGCTTGTTATTAAATATGCTGATCACTGGCTTCTTTCTTCTTTAATTGGTTATATTGGTGCAAATTAATGTGTCATTAATGGTTTACTCGTCTTTATTGCTGCTCTGTAGAAACATACTAATACTTACTCATGGGTGGTAATCATGTGATGCTACTTTCGGTTTACTTGTATATATGTATAATTCATCTTATATCACATCCTTTATCTTTTTCGTTCTTCCCCTTTTATTTTATTGATCCTATCACTGTTCAAGGATAAGATTATTGGTAGCAATTATTCTGGAATGTATCTTGTGTACTGCAGGTATGTGCCTTCTTTCTTGCCACCTCCTATGGCAACTAAGGGCAGAGATCATGAGAAGGTCAGTGGGTGTTTGAAATCTATTTGGTGCAAGAGTAGTTAACTTGTAACTTCTAGATATCTAAATATGTTGGTTACTTCTAGCAGAAGGAAGACAAGCCGAGGGAAAAAGAGAAGGGTAAGGCTAGGAACATTGATAATTTCATGGAGGAACTGAAACACGAACAAGAAATGAGGGAAAGGCGTAACCAAGACCGTGAACAGTGGCGTGATCGTCATACTGAAAATTCTGCTGTAAGTGGATTTACGATCGGCAAAAAAAAAAATGTTCAGATTGTTTTTTTTGATCTTCTGTTTTTATTCTTGAATTCATGAATCAGATCTGAGGAGATTTGGCAAAAAGTCAAGATAACGTATGATGTAATAGCTTCTATTCAGATTGAACGCGTTAAAACTTGAGGAGTGTTGGGTGCATTAAAAAAAGTTGTAGACAGTTAGTTACATCATGTTCTCTCAATGATATCTGGATCTGAATCTTTTGTGGGAACTGGAGAAGTTATTAACAGTACTTAGAAGATTACTTTTACCACATCTGGAGTAGATACACAAGTTTTGCACGAATCTTACATGTACACGTCTTGTTGTAATTGCTGATGTGCTATGAGTGCGCACTGTCAATTTTCTCAGAGCAACACTTCAACGACTATGAATATATGATATTATCACATGATCACAATTTGTCATACTATTTGCATCTATGATCCATTTTCCTTCCTTAACATCTAGGATCTGAAACATAAAATGATCTTGTCACGCCTCGAGCCTACACCCTGGGCGGGACTAGCACTCGAGAACCATTGCTGGCTCCAAGCGAACCCTTGGGCTAGCTTACTTACTCAACGGAAGACATAAAGCATTAATACAAGGATTAAAATGCACTTACTCAACTGTTTAAAAGATAACTTAGAACGTTTTTAAAGATAAAACATTCAACTTAGCCAAAATGACAACTCAAGTCTTAGTACATAATAAATGACAATGTAAAAACAACTGACTGCTAACTATCTATCTATGAAGCCTCTAATAACTGAGATGGATGTCGGGACAAGACCCTTGATCATCCTAACAACTGAAAATAAAACTGAAAACAATGAAAAGGAGTCCTCCGGAATGCAAGGAGGCTCACCAACTGACTCTGAACTGCTCACTGGATCAACGGTGCGCTGGATGCTGATCTTCGTTACCTGCGTCTGCATCATAAGACGATGCAAGCCAACTGGCATCAGTACATTGAATGTACGAGTATGCGAGTTGGAATGCTAAATACGACATAGGCTTGAAAAGATTCTGAAAGAAACACTTACCTTGGCTCTTCTCAACTCATGAATTCTTAACTGAACTCATTTAATTAGAAAGCAGTTTAAAACAAGTGCAATATAAAGAAAAAAGAAAACTGTTTAAAACATGATGTCAACTCATAATCATAATATCATAAAAGACATACCATGCTCCCTCTCAAAGTGGTGGGAGTTTCTCTAATCGACAACCACCACTATGAGCCTAAGTGGTGATACATCATTCTTACCATCATGCTGCCAGACTGTCCTATACTTTGCCGTCATATAGAACTACTTAACTTAGTGGATCCACTAGTCTATGCGAAAATGATTCATCTAAATAGTATGACCCTTTTCTACCCATGATGGCTACATGGTTTATGGAGATGTGAGTTATTTGAACTCAAACTCGCCCCCATATCGGTGCTCAATACTACCAAAAATATAATAATATTAGCTCTAATGTTTAAATACATACTTCTTCTGTGATTTGAGATTAGTGCTCAAAAACTTAGCTCAAAGGCTATCTTGGAAATCAAAATTTCCCCTCTTGCTTCATTTAGAAAGCGATTACTCTTTTCTGAAAACTAGCCCGAAAGCTCTTTGAAAATCTCAGTTTCCGTACTTATTTAAATGTGAAAACATTTTAAATCTCTTTGGGAATACTTAGTCCCATATACTTTTGAAGAAATGACTTCAACTTTACTCTTTACTGAACTCATAACTTAAGTCTTAAAACAAGGTTAAAGCGTTTGCAAAAGACCTTTGGAAAACTCTGAGAACTTCTCTTGACTTTGATCTTAACTGCTTTTGACTGGACTATTAACTCATCCTTGAATTGAATTATGGATTCAAGGATTTTGATTTATGAGTGGAAGGATCTCATGATGTTTAGGAATGAGTTTAAATAGCTAAACATGAGAAAAGTCACTAAATCACCGTCTTGGAACAAGTCCGCGACGCGGAGGTGTTTCTAAATAAATGGTCGCGAAATTAAATTTGAGACAGAGGAGTCTGCGTCTTAACTGTGACGCGGAGAGAAAATTTTCACCCTGAAGGAACAAGTCCGCGATAACCTGTTCCTTGTTCGGCTTTTTCCTTCTTCGTTTTCCAGCCCCAATTCACCTAAACTCGACTATTTTTCTCAATTTCATTTTAGATCCCGATATCCAACATATGTACTCAAGAACCTAACTCAAAAATACATGTCAAGAACATTAACTTTCAAACTCTTTTAGGACGAATTTCGCTGAACTAAACGTGTTTGGCGAGTGGGTGAATGAACCCAACGCTATGAAAGACTCGCATACCTTGTAAGATGAATTCCTTGGCGAATCCACAACCAAAATCGATCGTTCTTGGCGAACCTTGAGCTTTTCTTCTCCTTTCTCCTCTTTTCTCCAAGCCCTAGCGTGAATCTCCAATCGACTAAACTGATCTCATTCTGATTTGACCCTTAATTAATTCACTAAAACGAATTAAATTAATTGGGTAAGGAAAAGACTAATCTACCCTTCAAAAATCCGGATTAGACTTTCCTTAATCGCATAACCCAACTTTCAAAGGCATAACTCACTCATACGAACTCGGAATTGCGCAAACTCGGCGGCGTTGGAAAGCTCATTCCAAGGGATTTCCAACCATATCTGGAATCACACCTAAATCATCCTGATCTAGGAATTATGGTCGTTTGAAGTTGACCAAAAACTCACTTTAACACCTTTACCAAATTTTCCAGATATTTAAATTCTTCCCAAAAATGACTATTTCCAGATTTTAAACTTCCTTCTAGTTCTTTCTAGTTGCGAGATGTTACAGATCTTTTCATGCATTTGGTCATCTTAAGATGAATTTTCCTTTATGTTACCCTGTGCACACCCAAAGGTTAGCGGTTGCGGGTTCCGTTGTCATAAAAAAGATGAATTTTCCTTTATGGATTTATGTTATATATCGGATGGAGAAAAACAATTACATCTTTGATGATCCTTTCTTTAACTTTATCACTTTCGTCCACAAAAAATATAGGACTCCTTCTCACTCTCTGCTACTCATTGGATCACTAAACACCCCAAAGGCCTATCCCAGCCCTCTATAGTCTGAACATGCCTCCAATATCTACATCTGGTCTATACCTGAAAATGTTTTAGGCAATGATCATTTGTCAAATATATTTACTTGGAAAAATAGTGATTTAAAATATGTTATGCCTAACCAAATGGAGGTTTGATATGACCTCTTGTTGTGTCGCAATGGTGATATTTATATATCCTAAAATCTTACTCTTTCCTCAGCAATCTAGTCGGTTTGATGAACTGCCCGATGACTTTGATCCTAGTGGAAGGCCTGGATCATTTGATGATGGAGACACACAAACGACGAATCTCTACGTAGGAAATCTATCACCTCAGGTAAGGTTTTCGTGCTTAATTTTCATATCATTGGTTTTTGCTTTAGGTGTTTCTTTTGTGTGATTCCTATTTATTTTATTTATTTGCAGGTTGATGAGAATTTTCTTTTGCACACATTTGGGAGATTTGTCCCCATTGCAAGTGTAAAAATAATGTGGCCAAGGACAGAAGAAGAAAGAAGGCAGCAGAGGAACTGTGGTTAAGAAGGCAGCAGAGGAACTGTGGTTTTTTATCTTTCATGAATAGAGCTGATGCTCAGGCTGCAACAGATGAGATGGAAGGTTACCTTCAGCTTCTTGATTTGAATGTAAATTTATTTCTTTATCTATTCTTTTGTTTAGTAAGTGTGATTTGTGTTGCTCTTTGTAGAACACTCTTCTATACACCCCCCCCTTATTTTCCCCCCT
>JAJOOH010010115.1:0-19671 GCA_029582605.1 Solanum gracilifrons | reverse complement strand
TTTAATTAAAAAAGGTGCAAAGGGAGAAAATAAAACAAATATATATATATATATATATATATATATTTAGTCCAAGACTAATAATTATAAATATGAATGACAAATATATGACCAAATAAATTGAAAAAAATTATGATAAAGTGAAATATCAATTATTTAGTGTCACTTCTTCATAAGAGGCTCATTGGCAAGGAAATGTTTGCCTTAGAACCTTGATGACAACACTTAAGCACACATAAAGCGAGGCAAAGCGCTCAACACATTTTGAGCCTCGCTTCAAGGCTTAAGTGCGCCTTTGATAACACTGGGATGAACATGATCTTAATGGACCAATTCAAGATGCCATAGAGGCTCCAACTACATAAATGGTGGTAGATGAAAATCTCTGGATGGAATAATTTTTAGTTAGACATAAAAAAAATTAAGGACAAAAATGCTCACTTTAAACTTCGTAATGCATTAGTAGAGCATTTATGGGAGTGAAGTAATAATCTTGAAAGTTGAGTGTTTATGTGATTGTATTTCACTTTTATTTGAATTTGTCCATTAATTAGTATATTATATAATATTTTCTTGCAATTTATGTTATTTAGAAATGTAGAATAAAATATAAATTTATATTATATAAAAATTTTGAAATAGTAAAATTTTATATCACATGAAAATTATATAAAGTGGTTATTTGGGAAAAAGAAAGAAAAGATTTATATTATGAAATAAGAAAATAAGATTAAAATAGAATATACAGAGGAGAGAGGAGAAGATTCTTTTTTAGAGAGTAAAATAGAGAATTGGGTTGAAGTTGGTTGTCTAACAAAATAGAGAACTCTATATTTGGAGAGTAAAATAGAGTATAAGGTTGGAGGTACCCTCAGGCTTCTATTTCTAGATGTTCTCATACTACATCAACAACAAAAAGCTAAAATCACTGAAGTTTGGAGTAACCAAGGCTGGGATCTCAGTGACAGAAGGCCTCTAAATGACTTAGGATATGGATAGATTCATACAATTCCTCAACATTCTCAATTTCTTCAAAAGGAGTCTCACTAGAACAAGATAGATTACGGTGGCTGAGAGACGGTATAGGGATCTTTTCAGTCAAGACAGCAAATTATATGAGGAATCAGAACAACCACCTTAATGTGTAGTGGCCCTGGAAGCATGTATGGAAACCAAGATACCATACAAAGTGACATGTTTTGTTTGGCCAGAACTAAAGCAACAACTATGGCAACACCAACACCAGCAAGACAGGGTGCTCCTAAGCCAACTACTAGGGCTACACCCCGAGGGGGAGCAATGGCGAGAGGCTGTGGTAGAGGTCGCGGGAGAAGGCCCACTAGAGGCAGAGGATAAGCAACTGGTCCAACTAGAGATGGAGCAGTGACCCCTCCACTGACTGACGAGGTAGCAAGAGAGGGTGATGAAGGGGAGGATAAGCAGATTCATGAGAAGGAACCACCACCCCAGCCTACTCCAGAGATGATCAACCAGGTTCTCACTTATCTTAGCGGGTTATCTGATTAGGGCCAGGCACCCCAGCGTTTTCTGCACTAGCAACTCAAGTACAAGGAGTACAACATGCAGTTGTTGTGGCTCCCCGCATGGATGCATCCTTGGAAACATGCATGTTTCCTCGATTGACTACAAGGCCTATAAAGACTAGTGACTAGCATGATCTCTTTATTAAGTTCTTAAAGTTGAAACCTCCCGTCTTCAAGGGTACTGAATCTGAAGATGCTTATGATTTCCATGTGGATTGTCACAAGCTGCTTCATAAGATGGACATAGTGGAGCGATTCGGTGTTGAGTTTGTTACCTACCAGTTTCAGGGGGATGCCAAAATGTGGTGGAGGTCTCATGTTGAATGTCGACCAGCAAAGGCACCACCTATGACTTAGGTAGCATTTTCTAGCTTCTTTATGGAGAAGTATATACTCGGACTTTGAGGGATAGGAGGAGAGATAAGTTCCTGAACATAGAGCAAGAAAGATGTCGGTTGCAGCCTATGAGGGCAAATTCGTGCATTATCCAGATATGCCACTCAGCTTTGCTTCAGTCCGCAAGAGCGGATTCGCCGCTTTGTGAAGGGACTGAGGTAAGATTTGACAGCATTACAAGTAGCTGCTTCTGCAAAATCTTTTCAAGAAGTGGTTGATTTTGTGATAGAGGTAAAGGGGGTGAAGCCAGATGACTTCACCAAGGTGTCAACATTTAGGAAGTTTCATAAAAGAGGTGAGGTTAGTGGTTCTTACTCCAGAGGGCAGAGTTCTGGGGGTTATCCACCCCGTCCTCTTCAGTCTTCATTGCAGGTTTCACCTGAGGGTCCGTCACCGACCAGCGAGCCTTTTTCTGAGTTTGGGGGTTATCTTCAGTCTTCTTCGTCTTCACAGAGACAAACTCTCGACTCCAGGACTTGCAATGGATGTGGTGAGGCTGGGCATATCAGGAAATATTGTCTGAGGCAGAGTCAGGCTCGGTATGATCAAAGTTACAGATCTCCAGCAGTTAGAGGTAGGGGTGGTCATGGTAGAGGTCGTCATTCAGGAGGACGTGGTGGCCAAGGTAATGGTGGTCACCAGTTCGGCCGGGGTGGCGGGCAGGTTGGAACTACAGTAGCGCAGCCCGATAGAGGCAATGGATAGACATGTGATAAAGCCCATTGTTTTGCTTTCCCCAGGAGGCCAGAGGCAGAGGCATCCAATGTTGTTATCACAGGTACTCTTCTGGTCTGTGATCGCATGGCTTCTGTATTGTTTGATCCTAGATCCACATTTTCTTATGTATCTTCCTTATTAGCTAATGGACTTGATTTGCATTGTGACTAGCTTGACATGCCTATTCGTGTCTCTACTCATGTTGGTGAGTTTGTGTTAGTTGAGAAGGTGTATAGGTCTTGCCTTGTGACTTTTGTGGGGAGCAAAACTTATGTAGATTTGATTATTTTGGAGATGGTTGATTTCTATGTAATTCTGGGTATGACTTGGCTTTCTCCAAATTTTACTATCTTAGATTGTAATGCTAAGACTTTGACTTTGGCCAAGCCTGGGATAGATCCGCTGGTATGGGAGGGTGACTATATTCCCGCCCCAGTTCGTATTATCTCTTTTCTTCGTACTAAGAGGTTGGTGAGTAAGGGTTGTCCAGTTTTCTTAGCACATCTCAGGGATGATACTTCCAAAGTGCCTTCGATTGAAACTGTTTTTGATAGTTCGTGAGTTTGTGGATGTTTTTCCTGCAGACCTGTCTGGTATGCCAATTGATAGGGATATTGATTTTTGTATTGACCTGGAGCCGGGGACTCGCCCCATTTCCATTCCCCTTATAGAATGGCCCCAGCTGAGTTGAGAGAGTTCAAGGCCCACCTTCAGGAGTTGTTAGGTAAAGATTTTATTAGACCGAGTGCCTCTCCTTGGGGTACTCCAATTTTATTTGTGAAGAAGGATGGTAGTTTTCGGATGTGCATAGACTACAGGCAGTTGAATAAGGTGACTATTAAGAACAAGTACCCCATTCCTTGCATTAATGACTTGTTTGATCAGTTACAGGGTGCTTGTGTGTTCTCAAAAATTGATTTGAGGTACGGTTACCATCAACTAAAAATACGAGCAATGGATGTGCCAAAGACTGCTTTTCAAACAAGGTATGGACATTATGAGTTCTTAGTAATGTCTTTTGGGCTTACGAATGCCCCTGCTTTCATAAGCCTGATGAATGGGATTTTTAAGCCATATTTGGTTCTCTTCGTTATTGTATTTCTTGATGATAATACTGATCTACTCCAAGAGCAGGAAAGAACATGAAGAGCATTTGAGAATTGTATTGGGGTTGTTAAGGGAGAAAAGGCTTTATACCAAATTCTCCAAGTGTGAGCTTTGGCTCAATTCAGTGTCCTTGGGGCACGTGGTTTCTAAGGATGGAGTGATGGTGGATCCCACTAAAATCGAAGCAGTGAAGAGTTGGGTAAGGCCTACTAATGTTTCAAAGGTAAGGAGTTTTGTTGGTTTAGCTAGCTACTACCGTCGGTTCGATAAGGGATTTTCTTCCATTGCTTCCCAACTGACCAAGCAGAATGTTCCCTTTGTATGGTCGGATGAGTGTGAAGAGAGCTTCCTGAAACTCAAGACCTTGTTGACTACTACACGGATTCTTGCCTTGCCTGTGGAAGGTAAAAATTTCATTGTTTATTGTGATGCATCTTATTTTGGTTTAGGTGCAGTGCTAATGCAGGAGAGTAATGTATTTGCCTATGCTTCAAGGCAATTGAAAGTGCACGAACGTAACTATCCGACCCATGATTTGGAGTTGGTTGCAGTTGTATTTGCATTGAAGCAGTGGAGGCATTATCTACATGGGGTCAAGTGCGAAGTGTATACAGATAATCGTAGTTTACAATATGTGTTCACTCAGAAGGACTTGAATTTGAGGCAAAGGAGGTGGATGGAGTTACTGAAAGAATATGACATTACTATTCTATATCACCCAGGAAAAGCTAATATTATGGCTGATGCCCTAAGTAGAAAAGCAGGGAGCATGGGAGTTTAGCCCACTTACAAGTTTCTAGACGCCCATTGGCTAGAGAGGTTTAAACTCTGGCAAATGACTATGAGACTGAAAGTAATTGAGAAAGAAGGATTCTTGGCATGTGTGGAGGCAAGATCTTTTCTTGACAAGCTTAAAGGAAAGCAGTTTGATGATGAGAAGCTGAGCCGAATTCAAGACATGGTATTGCGAGGAGAGGCTAAAGAGGTTGTGATTGATGAGAAAGGCGTCTTGAGAATTAAGGGGGCAGGTATGTGTGCCCCGTGTTGATGATTTGACTCATGCTATCCTTGCAGAGGCTCATAGTTCGAGGTATTCTATACATCCTGGTGCAACCAGATGTATCGTGATCCAAGACAACATTATTGGTAGAGTAGAATGAAGCGTGACATTGTTGATTTTGTTGCCCAACGCCCAAATTGTCAGCAGGTAAAGTACGAGCATCAGAGGCCTAGAGGGACACTTCAATGAATGTCCATTCCTGAATGGAAGTGGGAAAGAATTGCAATGGATTTCGTGGTTGGTCTGCCAAAGACATAGGGTAAGTTTGATTCTATATGGGTAATTGTTGACATATTAACTAAGTCTACTCACTTCATTCTAGTCAAGGTGACTTATAATGCAGAGAAGTTAGCCAAACTCTATATCTGCGAGATTGTTCGATTGCATGGAGTTTCGATCTCCATTATATTAGATAGAGGTACGCAATTTACTTCTAAGTTTTGGAGGACCATGCAAGCTGAATTAGGTACTAGATTGGATCTTAGTACTGCATTTCACCTTCAGACCGATGGACAGTCAACAATCAAGTGCTATAGGATATGTTTCATGCATGCGTGATGGATTTTGGTGTTCATTGTGATCAGTTTTTACCCTTGGCAGAGTTTTCGTACAACAATAGCTATCACTCGAGTATTGGTATGGCCCCATTTGAGGCATTATATGGGAGGAGATGTAGGTCTCTCATTGGTTGGTTTGATGCATTTGAGGTGAGACCTTAAAATTCATTCAAGAGAAGCTTCTAACAGCTCAGAGCAGGCAGAAGGAGTATGCAGATCGAAAGGTTAGGGATTTGGAGTTTATGGAGGGTGAGCAAGTCCTGCTAAAGGTTTCACCCATAAAGGGTGTGATGCGGTTTGGTAAGCTTAGACCAAGATATATTGGGCGATTTGAAGTTCTTAAGCGTGTTGGGGAGGTGGCCTGTGAATTGGCCTTGCCTCCAGGATTGTCAGGAGTGCACCCGATATTTCATGTGTCTATAGTGCAAAAATATCATGGTGATGGAAACTACATTATTCGTTGGGATTCGGTCCTGCTTGATGAAAATCTGTCTTATGAGGAGGAGCCTGAACCTGTAGCTATTCTAGATAGGGAGGTCCACAAGTTGAGGTCAAAGGAGATTGCATCTATCAAGGTTCAGTGGAAAAATCGGTATGTTGAAGAGTCCACTTGGGAGAGTGAGGCTGATATGCAAGAAAGATATCCACATTTTTTTGTCGATTTAGGTATCCCTTCTTACCATCACCTTCTTTTGATCGTTCGAGGACGAGCGATGGATAAATTGGTATCTAATGTAAAAACCCATTAGGTCGTTTTGGGTACTATAACTTCTTATTTCATAAAAAACTCTTCCGATAAATTCTAAATGGGTATTTTGGACTATTTGTAACTATAGTTATTTATATAACTAATGAGATAATTTTAATAATTAATTTAGTCGGGGGATAAAGAAAATAACATTAAAATTAGTAGTGAGCCATTTTTACCACTTTTATAATTCGACGTGTATAATAATTAGGATAAATAAATAATCTATAAAAGAAAGACGAAAGAAAACTAGGCGAGAAACTTTACCTGCGTCGTCTAACAAGGAAGACCGACATCGAGGTAATGTTTTGAATCTTCAATGTCCTTATTTAATGGTAGGGGGTTAAATATTATATAATAATATTTCATGGTTAGATATGAATTGAAAGTGGGAGTTAGCGGATGTGCTGGGAGTTTGGATTTTGAATAAGAAAGTGAGGATGATAATGAATTAGTTGATGGATTAATGATTAGTCAATCATTGGCTGATATGATAAATTTGGCTTCTAGTATATAATAAATTTGGGTCAGAGTTGTTGTCACTAGTTTTCAAAGCCAGTGGCTTTAATCTTGAATTTTATTACGTTGTCATTATATTATTAATTGAGTTTTAATATATTGAGATGTGTAATTAAATATTAGGTGTATTGTATAATTCGAATATCATTAAAGTGATGATAATTAGAGCAATTGAGACTTATCTTTAGGCTTGAACTTTACGGAAGTGACTATAGATTTGGGTGAGTTTTTGGGTCTAGGCTAGACATATAGTAATATGGGTGTCTATAGACTCATTTACTTATGAATTATGCATGTTTAATAGATTGAAAACGTTCGAAGGCATTGAAGAAAGGAAAAACTTTGACAAATTAGCTTGCTCGACTTCGATTCCTCGATGGAGGTAGATTAGGGTTTATTCTATGTGATAGATAGACTCTTAATAGTAATTGATAATCATTGAGTGATATTGTGAATTTCTTTATGTACTTGGCTGTGTGGTTTGGACAATCTATGTGTTGTTTGTGATTGGTCTGAAATCTTTAGACCGTGAAATTTATAATCTTGAACTTTCTCTATCAAAGTGATGCCTTGAATAAAGAAGGTTTGATGAAATATTGTTAATGAAGTGAAAAGTGGTAATAATAAATTAACGATATATTTGGATTGGATGCCACGAGCCGGCACGATGTTATTGGATCGGGTGTCACATTCCGGCACGGCAACATTAAAGGAAAACATATATAAACAATGTAATGTACTCAATCTCAAAGAACTCAATTCCTAAAATAGCTTAGTTTGGAGGCATGAGTTACCATGTGTGCTCTTGATATTGTTGACTGATTACGTACTTACTTTAGTGTTGTTGTCACTTGTTCATGTTGGTTGTTGCTTGCCACCTACTAAGTGTCATAGTTGATTTTATACTATTACTCCTTGCATATTAGAGTTTTCTCTTTTATTTTTTGAGACAGAGTACATTACGTTATTTTTTTTTAGTACATTACGTTGTTTATATATGTTTTCCTTTAATGTTGTCTTGCCGGAACGTGACACCCAATCCAATAACATCGTGCCGGCTCGTGGCACCCGATCCAAATATATCATTAATTTATCATTTATTATCACCACTTTTAACTTCATTAACAATATTTCGTCAAGCCTTCTTTATTCAAGGCATTACTTCGATAGAGAAGGTTCAAAATTATAAATTTCATGGTCTCAGGATTTCAGACCAATCACAAACAACACAGATTATCCAAACCACACAACCAAGCACATAAAGAAATTCACAATATCACTCAATGATTATCAATCACTATTAAGAGTCTATGTCTATCTATCACAGAATAAATCATAACCTACCTCGACCGAGGAATCAAAGTCGTGTAAGCTAATTTTCCAAAGCTTTTCCTTTCCTCAATGCCTCTGAACGTTTTCAATCTATTAAACATGCATAATTCATAAGTAAACGAGTCTATAGACACCCATAATACTATATGTCTAGCCTAGACCCAAAAAAACTCACCCAAATCTAGTCACTTTCCTAAAGTTCAAGCCTAAGGATAAGTCTCAATTGCTCTAATTATCATCACTTTAATGATATTCGAATTATACAATACACCTAATATTTAATTACACATCTCAATATATTAAATCTCAATTAATAATATAATGACAACGTAATAAAATTCAAGATTAAAGTCATTGGCTTCGAAAAGTAGTGGCAACAACTCTAACCCAAATTTATCATATACTATAAGCCTAATTTATCAAGTCAATGATTGGCTAATTATCAGTCCATCAACCAATTCATTATCACCCTCACTTTCTTAGTCAAAATCCAAACTCCCAGCACATCTGCTAACACCCACTTTCAATTCATATCTAACCATGAAATATTATTATATAATACTTAACCCCCTACCATTAAATAAGGACATTGAAAATTCAAAACATTACCTCGATGTCGGTCTTCCTGGTTAGACGCCGCAGGTAAAGTTTCTCGCCTAGTTTTCACTTTTCTTTCTTTTACCGATTATTTCTTACCCTAATTATTATACATGACCAATTATAAAAGTGGTAAAAATGGCTCACTACTAATTTTAATGTTATTTTCTTTAACCACCGACTAAATTAATTATTAAAATTACCCCATTAGTTATATACATATAGTTACGAATAGTCCAAAATACCCATTTAGAATTTATCGAAAGAATCTTTTATGAAATAAGAAGTTATAGTACCCAAAACGACCTAATGGGTTGTTACAATGGCTGACGAACACCCAGCAAAAAACACCAAAAATAGTTGGGAAAAGGGAAAAATATGCGTAATGTGACGCATGTGTGTTAACACCATAAAGTTAAATCTGGTTATTATTCTCCCAGACAGAAATAGAGACTAGCATCAGAAAGAGAAAGAGTTACCGTAAGAGATAAATTCTTACTGTGGCAGTAGCATATGTGGGTCCAGATCCATCAATGAAAATTAGACCTTTCTCTGAAGCTTGATCCATAGCCTGCAGATGATAGTCAACAAATCAAGACAACATAGGATGAGAAAAAATAATGGTGACAATGGCGATGACAAAGATGATGATGATAATAATACTACTACTAATAATAAATAAATATTAACAACGATAACAATTATTACAATGACATCACAAATAACAAATAACAATAGGAATAGTAACAATACTAAGGATGATGACAACAATGATGCAAAGTAATAATAATGTGGAAAACATTCCCTCAGTTTCAGAAGGAATGGACAAGTTAGGAATATGAGAGTACAACCATTCAATTTTCTATCGCAGTTCATCAATTTCTTTATTTTCCTAAAATTAAAATTATATAAAAAGTATTGTTACTAAATCTTTTACAACTAAGAATATTTAGATAAAGCACACATTGAGGATAAAATGAGAGAAATGACGTTTGAGATGGTTTAGCCATGTCCTACGTCAATTTATGAATGTGAAACCATAGCGAGTGAAAGTGTTAACAAAGAACGAGGTAAACCTAAAATCACATGAAAGAGAGTTGTCTCGAAGGACCTATAGTCTCTTGAAATCCATGCAGGCCTAAGCAAAAATAGGGAACCCACCATTTCTCCACGTGTTACAATATTTTTAAAGAACAAATTCCAAAAATAAGGTAAAAAGTCCTTATGCTAGACTCTTTACAATATATGACAACTACGCATGTGGACATTACAAATTAAAACATTATTTTAAACTATGTGGACTCTTCACTTTCATGGTGCCCTCTTAGTGAATGGCAATGATATGGGTATGGGTGGTTCACATACTACTTTAAGATAGAATAAATCCCACTAAAAGTGAAAGCGGCCATGTAGAATACGTACCAATATCGACTTTTCAAACCCAAATCTTCATGTAACATTATAATAATAGATGACTTTTAAGCAATAGCCCAAAATTGAAAAAAAAAAAAGAGGAATGCCAAGCATGAGATCATCTCTATCTACGGATCAAAAAAAAACCCATATCCATGGACGCATGGATTGAAAATATTAAGGAAATGTAAATTTTTAGATCGAATTCAAAGTTTGTTTGTATGATGGAAGTCATTTTCCATGGTAACTATTTTTCAAGAAAATGTTTTCTAGTATTTGATTGGTGAGTAGAAAATAGTTTTAGAAAAACATAGATCCATTAAGGATTAATAATAATCTTGGCAAACCAGGTAATGCTTTGATTCAAAAATTTACTAGTAAAAATCAATAATGTCTAGGTGTTACTTGAAATAAATAATATAAAGTTAAAAATGTATGTTATAGTCTCCAATAAAAGACATGAAGTTAGAAGTGTAAATAGAAGTTCGGAAATGACTTGCATCGATATACGAGGAAAGTCATTTTTCTCATTTTGATGGAAAACATTTTCTAGAAACCAAAATGTTGTCGTCATGGAAAACATTTTCCTGAAAAGTGACTTCCATCAATCAAACACACCACCAGAGAAGTTTTGAATTATTGTACAACAACATTAATAAGAAGAATTACCAAACCTTATGGCTATGCTACCTTCTCAAGCCCTGAAATATAGGGCCCAGCATGAACTCTTCCTATGTCATCTGTTGTAGCTGGTCTGAAATTCTGCACTTCAACAACATCTGAGCCTCGAAACTGGAACACAAGATAGCTTGATTAGTTGTATAGGTGTTTAATAACATCTCTATATGCATCTTACTAGTGCGCATGAAGGTTTTGGACATTTTAATCAGACACAAATCCCCCCCCCCCTTCCCCAAAAAAAAACCCCAAATGGTAGAGTTCTACCAGGAATTCTCTTGCCCTCCTATGATCACCATAGTGGTAAAGGTCCTATGACAAAGGAAAATTCACCGGATCTGACTTCAAAATATCTCTCATAAGTTCCTAGGAGAAACTGCTTCACTCTAGCGTAGGATGGTAGCTCCTATAAAATCCTTCCTGTATATTGCTAACACTTAAGAATAGGAGGTAACTCACACAAGGTTTAGCTAAATAGCTGAAATGGGAGTGTCATTAGGTGGCACATCATGTAGGAGAGTAATGACACCATTTGGGATGGTGATCCAGGCCAATGTCACAAGAGGCTTGGTTTAGTCGGTTTACTATTGGCGTGCATACTGGATGACATTGAATGTTACATGCAGGTTTGGCTTTTATGTCAACAGGATGTTGAGCAGCAACAGCCTGGAGGACTTTGGAACCATTGCCAGTTACGGAGATCCATGGGAGAGCAAGGCTATAGAATTTATCACATGTTAGCCGAAGTCCGGAGGTTATGCACTATTATAGTGGTCGTGGATAGATTTTCGATGTATGCCCATCTTCATGCATGCCTCACTAAGCTCTGCGTTGCCGAGGAAGCTGTCAAGCTATTCTTTAAGAATGTGTTGAAGTATTAGGGCTTGGCAAGGCATATCATTAGTGACTTAGACCCTCACTTTACTGGGAACTTTTGGAGAGAGTTGTTGGACATACATGGCACGGGATTGCACTTTCCTACTAGCTTCAACCCGTAGACAGATGGATAGATGGAGCGAGTCAATGCCTCTACTAGCTTCCACAATAAAGTTGCAATCAGTATAGCTCAGAGCCTCAGAATCATGTTCAACATGACCGAACAAAATAAAATGAAATTGATTGGCACTTCGTCAAAGAGAAAGTTACTAGTCGCACCTTGAGTTTGTTTCATGTAGCGTCAGAAAACAAATAGCGTATGTGCTTACATAGGGCCTCAGCAAAAGGACTTTTCATACTTCGGTTTGCAAGTTGGACATGTGCAACATTTTGCTTTATCTTCATGGAACAGATTACGTTAATTAATTAGCATGATTTTAGGAGACTTCATTTTTCCTTTTCCTAGCGTAATTTTTATAAAATTATCTCACATTTTATCCCAAATTTATTTTCCTCATCTCTGATTCCAAATGACCCCTCAAGAGAAACCCAATGTGTTTGTCTTTTATCATCACTGGTGAAAACAATAAACACAAGAATCAGCATTGACAAATAATTGTGCTGTGTTTGTGGCATACCTTTGAAGTCAGTTTCATCTTTTCCAAAGCTGTCAAAATTGCAGGAACTCTAGAGTTGCATTCTGGATGTGATTCCTGAAAATTTTTAGTGACTGAATTCCAAGAAATAGATATTCCCCAAAACAAAGACCTAGTAAAGAGAATCAACAAAAGATTTAAGCTAAATGTTAGGATGGTGAAGTTTACGCAGTTCTTACCCTAAGGAAATCATGCAACAGAATATTAACAAAAATCAGTAGAAATAAAAGGAGTTGTTCTATGACATCCAACTAAGTACTTTGATTAAGGATCCTTGCACTGTAGGAACCTGCAAACTCAGATGTATATCAACTACTTTAGCCAGCAAAATTAAGGGGCAAGGTCATAGGAGTGAAAAGTTTAAGATAGAATGACGCATTTCTACCCAAAGATATTTTGCAAGTGAAATCTAGTCTAAACAAAAATATTAAGCAACAAACTATCACACTTAAATAGAATCAAAGTAAATATATTCAGATGATTCAGGCAGCATCTCACAGAACAAGAAATGGCAGTGGCACAATCTGTCAGTCCAATGTAACCACACGACAGACATGCTAGGAAAAGAGAGAATGCCTCAGAAAACTGCAAAACTACTGTTAGAGAAACATCAAGCAATAAAGGTAAGAGTCCCTACAGGGACATCCAATAGAATTGGAACAAAAAAGGTAAGAAAATTGGAGAACATTTTGTATTCTCTAAAACAGAAGATAAAACTATCAAGCTTTCGACTTCTACATTCCGGTCTCGTTATGTTAACTTTAACTATTTGGTCGTGCATAGCTGCTCAACATTACAAATAGAGGTACTCAAGTCTCAAGATAAACAGAAAAACCAAATCAAACCAAATTAAATTTAACACCAAATTTAACACCCATATCCAGGGGAAGAAAACTTAGACAGACAGATCACAGTGCGCAATGGGGCATGAGAGACGGAGTTCCTGAAACTAAAATTCTTGAAGTTAGATTCTTTGAACACTAAGCAATAGAACATTTCCTCTGACTGCTTACCTAATGATACCTAATGATAATTAAGAGAGTTGGTTTGCTTGGTGGGGTATATGCTCACTAAGTGGTGGTCACGGCCCTTCAGATTTGGGTCGTGACATTGGATTTCACTTAAGTCATATAATTTTGAATTAAATGATTATTTGGAACTTATTGACCGAAAATGTTGACTTGATCCAACGTGTCTTGAATTTAGGATTTAGCACAAGTATTGTATGGACTGATCCAATAAGATTTAGATGTCTACAATGTGTTTTGAAAGGGAAAGGCATAGACAAATTAATAATAAAAACCTGTCAATCTCCAACCAGCCGAAAGTGGCACATGCCCTCAATTTAAATAGGTTTCATGTTGAAGGAGGAATGATACCTGGAAAGAGAAGGATCCTATTGTAGGACATTTAACTAAAATGTCACTGGAATTGAGATTCAGAACTTTAGCATACATGAGTTCTGGACATCTGATAGAGAATAAATGGCACCTTGCAAAGAACAAAAATCTAGGCATGTCTTACAAGAACTTTGTTCAATTGCAGATAAGTGAACCTTGGAAATAATATCCACTTTTCGCACATGCAGGCGACAGAATGACGTCCAACTACATGGAACAGAATAAGCACAACTTTCTCTTAGGGAACATATATTAACATTATCTACCTAATTCTCAAAATAATATCTTAGTAGGAAAACCAATAAGACAACTGTGGGAAAAAGACACACAGTGAGAATATAGAGAAAGAATAACCGTAAAGGCAGTAATTTGCTAATCATTGCAATTAAATGGGCGAAAAAAAAATATTACTACTCCCTTTGGGCAGCCAAAACTGGATACATAGAGGTTGTAATGAACTTGATGACGGCATATTTTGAGGTTTATGACATATAACAGTTCTATGTTTCAGATTTCACTGCCATTTAAATTGATCAAGACACTTGAAACAATTCGAACCCCCTGAGGAGATTCTTCTACAAAAAAAAAAACGTTAGGCCGTTAAAGAAGAGAAAATTTCTAGCTGCAACTCTGATATTAGAGTTTGGGTAGATTCCTCCTCAAGTCATAAGCGGTTGCAAGGTAAACACTTGATCAAAACCGTAGCACCATATATAGCTTTAGTTTAACTCTCATGGTGGGTATCAAAAAAGATAGATAAAAGTTTCTCCTCATGAGCTGGGTCCACAACAGTTTTAGGAGAAGAATGAAGTAAATGATTCCCTGGAATCAGAAAGCTAGCTTGACAATGCATATGGTAAGTAAATTTACTTTACCTGATTATGACCCATTGCAGGAGCAGCAGCATATATCACTTTTGCACCAACTGCGATATGATCAGAAGGCAAGCCAACATTTCTTTCCTTCTGATTTGAACAATAAATGGTGCCTCGAACACTCGTTGAAGAATATTCCTTTTCTGGTCTGATGTGCTTCAGGAGATCTCTATACTTAATGGTAATTCCATTTTTGGAATACTTCTTATGAGAGTAAACGTGATGTCTAACATAGAACAGCAAGTTACCTGCCAAAAGGAATTGAAATAATTATGTATATCCATTGAAGAGAACAGCAGACCATTTTGAAAGAACAAACAAAACAACTCTGCAACAACAAGATTAGACATGATGATCTTATACAGTAGGAGTATTCCAACAGAAACTGTGCATTTTCAATGAGAAATACTTTCTCACCTACAACCAGGCCTATCCAAGAAAACATAATCAAATGATAGTTTTCGAATCAGCTAAAAGTTTGGTTCATTAATTACACTACTAAAAAAACAGTAAAAAGAGACCTAAAAAGGAGACCTCATGAGGTCTTTTTTCCGGAAAAAGAGACCTAAAAAGCGACCTCAATAATAGGTCACTTTCATGATTCAAAGTTCACTCAACCTCCAACTTCATGAAACTAATGTAACATACTTGTAAATACTTGGTGTTTCCACTATCTTAATAATCAAATTGTAAACTTGTTCTACTTAATCTTGAAGCATTTTGAAAGAATATTGGCTTCAAGTTAGAGTTATCTTTTCACGACTGCAAGCAAAAGTTATTACATAAAATAGTTGTCACAAGCATTATGAAAGGCACTCAGCTGACTTACGTTTGCATGTGCTAAAAAGGACATTTCAAGTTTGTATCCTCCTGCTTGTGTGCCTTCTATGTTGTTGATGTTGAGTCTGTGGTTGTGGGTAGCGTTAGGATACTTAAGAAAAGAAGTGGTGGAGGGACAAAGGGTAGGGTCTATGGTTTGGGAGAAAATAGCCTTGCAACTAAGTGAAACATTTACCTTAAAAAAGACTAGAGCCCATTTGGATTGACTTTTTTAAAGTGTTTTTAAGCTTAAAATAGCTTAAGTACTTTTGGAGTGTTTGGATAAGTTAAAAAAGTGCTTATAAGCACTTAGTTTTAAACTAAAATGTTAAAAATAGGCCAAAACCCATAAATTCTATAGCTTTTGGCTTATAAGTCAAAAATGAAAATTCAACCAAACAACCTCTAAAGCTAATACCAAAAATTTTCAAACAATCATGCAACCTTCACCTAATATTTAAAATAAAACTTGCAATTGCTTAATGATAAAGTTGATAGTTAATAGAAGACCATCATATTTATATTGTGGAACATGGAATAGAAATTTGATCGACAAGACAATTAAGTTGGCAAGACCAATTCATAACAATTCATAGGACAGAGTAAGTAAGTATCAACTTTTAATTATAAATCACCCATACTTAAAATTTATAAACTTTTTTCCCAATGAACAGGTCCAATAAACAAAATTTGTATGACTCAAAGTGAAGAATCAACATGCAAGTAAACAAAATTAGGGGACTACATCAAAAAAAAATTTAACTCTGTACATTATTCAGAACTTTCCAATGAGAACATACACAATATTGTGTGATTGAGTTAATTACAAAACAAAGTCAACAGTCAAAAAAAATCCTGCTTGACCCTATAATGGTGGCACTGCAACTACTATCAACTATCATATGCTCAACTGCCTGATCTCCACACCGAAATAACAAGATAGTAATCATCGGAACCATAAAAGAGCATTCGATGTTCCCTCAATACTTTAATTTTGTTAACATTCTTTACCCTTTACAAATGTTCTCGATCCTTTACATAAAACTGATGATTCCATTAAAATCGAAGTAGCCAGTATAACTAGAAACTGATTGTAGCAGTTCACTCAACTTCTTCCCCCAATATTCAACTAAAATCTCAATACTTATTTTAACAACATTACCACAATGACACGATTTCTTAATTATAACTAATATTATTGCAAAAATTCATTAATTATTGAACAAGCACGATTATTTGAAGTATCATTAAAAATTAGCAGCAAAAGTAGAAAATAAAATCATAATTAATGAACCTAATGAGGAATTAATAAAGTGTTTTAGAGCTTATCATCAAAAGGTAAAACCTAACATGGATTTTTTTTTTAAATTAAGCGAATTTTGAAACTTACACTGGATCGAGGGGGGTGGCCGTGAAGCAGTTGTGGCCGCGAAATTCGCCAATGGAGGTGCTGCTGCTGCGGACATCATCGCCGGTAGAGAGACTACAGACTTCATCAACGTTGGAGGAAGACGAAGTGCCGATAATTAATGGGAAATAATCTGCGGTTTTTATTTCATACATATAATAAATATTTTTTTAAAATATATATAAAGTGTAAACCTGAGCAAAAAAGATAATGGAAGGGAGTATTAAAATACTAAAAGATATGGATAAAGGGTATTTTTAAACGTTTTTCTATAGTTGGTATTTTTATTTTTTCCTGAATTTTATATTTTATAATAGTTTTCTAATGAGGTCTTTTTTTTTTAATCAAAGTAATCAACGAATATTTAGAAATAGAGACCTCGTGAGGTCATTTTTTTAATTTTTTTAAATCTTTGGAGATCTGATGAGGTTGCTATGTTTTCTTTGAAATTTAAAATTAACCTCGTAAGGTCATGGAGAATCTAATCATACACTTAATTTGCAGGAGCATTGAATATAGTTTCCAGTGCAATCACATGTACATAAATACGAACTATACTATATAAAGCTACAGTCTAAAATCGTACATGTTACAATTGTTCGTTCCAACACTTTTTGAAGAAGAAAACTTCAAAGAATCTTCACGCGAACTTTACTAGAATTGTAGAAGGAAAAAGGAGAATAAGCAAAAGAAGTGTCGATTCTTTTGAAATTGTAGAGAATGAAAGATACGTTAATTTCTCCTCTGAGAATCCTTTTCTAATAGTTGTATTTTCATTATATTTATTAATTTAATATATATGTATATATATATATATATATATTCTTCTCACATGGATTCGAATTGACCCATGAGTGACCCAATCCAATTTCCTTCAACTTGCTATTATTATTTGGCGGATTTTTTTTTTGATTTGAACATCATGAGGTCTCTTGCTTTAAAAAAAAATATGTTAAAAAATGTTTTGTGGAATAAAAACCTCATGAGGTCTTTTTTACGCGATTTGCTTTTTAGGTCTTTTTTTACTATTTTTTAATAGCGACACTCTCGTTTGAGTATTTAACTTGCTTAAGGGGATCACTTAGACTGATAGGTTACCCGGTACTTTGGACTATTCTTAGACCAGGAAAGAAAAATAGATTCATGATCAACACCCAAACCAAAAATTTTAGGATCCAGCCGCAACAACAACTTTTAGATGTGATTGTATGCCTTCGTCGGGTGTTGGTGTATGATTTATGCCCAGATATGTTGCCTAATAAGGAGCATAAGAGGTTTGAGATGTTCTGGAAAATAGATCTACTTCAGTTTCACATTGGACAAGGAGAGAACAGTTATGACTTTCTTGTGAGTTGTCATGAGACGTTACAAAATGTGGTGTTGGTGGAGTCCCACAGAGTGGATTACACTTTTTTTCACATGTGTGGCCTATCTAAGAAGTGGTGGCGGTTTGATGTCGATACTAGACTAACAGGTTCATTCCCTATAAGTTGCAAGAGGAGAAGTGGAGTTAGTTTGAGCACTTGACTTAAGATGGTATTTCAGATCGATTTTGGGACAAGATTTCATGCCTTGTTTCACTATGCTTTGGTGATTTTGACAGATAAGACCAAGAATTTGTCAATGCATGAGAAGTTTGACTTATCATATCCATGTAGTAACTTCTTAGACAACCTCGTCTAGAGCTTCTTTTCAAAGAGTAATCGAGGTGGCCATGGAGGTTGAGCTTATTTGCCGCAAGGAATTTAAGGATTTGACGGACAAGAGGTCTTGTACTTCTTGTTATTTTAGTGGTACCTCATCTCGAGGTAGGGGATCTTTAAGGAGGGGTTTTCATCCTCGGTTTCAGTGTACATGTTCATGCAGCTATTCAAGCGTCTGAGGGAGATTATTCTGGACAAGGCTTCTACAACTCGGGTCAAAACTTATCAGGATTGCTGTTAGAGGTTTTCAAGTTATGATGACCATTCAATATATTCGGATACTTGTCAGTATATGTTTGTTCCTAGTCCTACTATAAGTGTGGTGAGTAAGGTAAATCAATAGAGATTTCTACAGACTTAGAGAGGGAAGCTGACATCAATAGTGTTTTGTAAACCGTTGTTTCATTTTCAATTTTATAAAATTGAGAAGTTCTTTCAAAAAAAAGTGAGTAAAATTTTCAAATTCAACTTGAAAAAAATGAACAATTTAAAACACTAATATCGTAAAAAAATATGTTATTTTAAGAAAAGTAAATACAATTTATATTTCATGATTTTTATGAGAAGATGACAACGAAAAAAAAAGCACTTATTTCTTTTTGTCACATTCACATTAGCTGGTCTTGATTCATTCAAATCTAATAACCACCCATTAACGCGAGGTATGCCTATTTTAAGAAGAAAAAAATTGGATCATAATTCACGAAATGTTAGTTCCTCTAAAAAAAAACACACAAAACTTTTCTTTAAAAATGGAGAAAGTTAAAGAAGATATGATGTTGGCAGGTTTAGTGCGACATCATGGATTAGAAAATTGGAAAATGATGGCTGTCAAATTCTTAAATTTCATTCCTGATTGACATCGATGTATTCTTCAATTTTCGTATGTAGAATGTCAGGTCGAGTATAAAAGTTTAAAAAGGCGTTCTAAGTGTCTATATCAGACATTACTGAAGAAGAAGATGATGTGAGTGCATTCATATGTTGATGACAGAAAAAATTACAAAGACTTATTGAGATTATTGGTCAGAGCAAGTCAAACTAAGGAATACTCCATCTTTTTCATATATCCCTCCTTTTTTCCTTTTTAATTATTCTTTACTTATGATGTTTGAAGAATTATGAGTTTTCACTAATGTTTTGTTTGATCCACATTTATATGATGGTTTTTATAAAGGGAAAATGCATAAGTACCCCCAACCTATGCTCGAAATCTCAGAGACACACTTAAACTAAGGTCCTATTACCCCCCCCCCCCCCCCCCCC
>JAJOOH010010114.1:0-15828 GCA_029582605.1 Solanum gracilifrons | reverse complement strand
TCTCCTCACAAGTGCAGGGACCTGGTCCTTTGCAGAGTATGAATACTCGTCCAGTGGTCAAAGTGTTGTACAGCTGGAAAGTTGTCTGCGTCAGAAGGTTGGTGAAGCTGCAGAGTACTCCACCAGTCAGAAGCGACGAGGTTGCTTGTTCATTGGATAATAACTTTTCATTCTAAATATATTCAAGGAAAAACAACAAACTAATTCATTCATTCAAAGAGAGAGATATTTCAAGCTTCAAGAACAACAGGGACCTGATCGATTGCTTCAAGTGCTTCATGTACCAGCTGTTACTTTGTTTGCTTGTAATAGTGCTTATATTGTAGGATTCGTTTCGTTGTGATAAGAAATGTTTCAACTTGTATGAATCATTGTGAGTTCTGAGTTAGAGTTAACTTGGTTCCTACTCCAAAACCTATATTAATCAGGATAGGATTAGTATAGTGGGTAGTGTGGTATCTACTCTAGCTCGTCTAAGTAATAGGAGGTGTTACTTAGAGTTGGGATTAGGAGGCTAATATCGGTTTGTAACTGGCGTTTACTTTTGCTTAGAGAAGACTAGTGAAAAGCAATCTTTACTTTTCAGCACTTGTTTATTTACTGTTTTAGTTTTAACTGTGCTGAGGACCTGGTCCCATTGATAGTAGTGGACGCATACATTCCATCAATCAGAACTCGGAGCCTGACTTTTCAGTTTGGTTAACACCAAGAAAAGAAAGGATCCTGAAGGAATGGTTGCTCCACCCAATATGGAGGAAGGACAATCTTCTACCAGGCCACCACGTTTTAATGGACAATACTATGGCTGGTGGAAAAATCGAATGCACGACTACATCAACGCTGAGGACTCTGAGTTATGGGACATCATCCTTGATGGACCATATATTCCTACAAAGGAGACAAATGATGGGGAGATTACACTGTTGTCAAAACCAGAAAGGAGTACAACGAGGCAGATAGGAAAAAGATAGAAAAGAACTTCAAAGCAAAGAAGATTCTGGTGTGTGGAATTGAAGCAGATGAGTACAACAGGTTTTCTGCTTGTGAGACTGCCAAAGAGATATGGGATTGTTTTCAAACAGCCCATGAAGGAACTCAGCGAGTAAAAGAGTCTAAGGTTGATATGCTTACCACTCAGTATGGGAATTTCATTATGAAGGAAGTGGAAACCATCTTTGAGATGAACTCAAGATTCACCTCTATCGCCAACGAGCTGAGAGGTTTGGGTGAGCCTATTCCTGTTCATAAGCAAATTCGCAAGATCCTCAAGGTGTTTCCAAAATCTTGGCAAAGTAAGGTAGATGCCATAACAGAGGCCAAAGATCTAATGACGCTTCCCATGGATGAACTGATTGGGAATCTTCAGATCTACGAGATGAACAAGAAATAGAGGACGACTGTGAATGAAGGAAAGAAGGAAAAGTCCATTCCTTTGAAAATATCTCAGAGTGAGGTGACTGGAGAAGAGGATAAGATGGCATATGTCACTAAAAGATTTCAAAAGATTTTAAAGAAGCATGAAGGCTTCCAAAAGAAAACATCTTCCAGCAGAACTGTTACTGCAAATGATCTATGCCATAAGTGTGGCAAACCTGGTCACTTCATGAGGAACTGCCCCAGTCAAAAGCAGGAAACTCATGACACCAGACCTTGCAAAAGGGACCTGGTCCCAGACCATGCTCAAAGGAAGGCGCATACGGATAAGTTGGTGAGAAAAGCCTTTGCTGTGTGGGGAAATGACTCAAGTGAATCAGAAGAAGATGTAGAGAATCATGAGGATGTTTCAATGATGGCTATTGAAGATGATGAAAGCATTTTCAACTCCATTTTCTCCTTAATGTCAAATTCTGATGATGAGGAGGATTCAGACGAGGTAACTCTTTTTTATCTTAAAGATGATCTAGATAATCTGCCTATTGAAAACTTGAGAAATCTTGCTGCTCTGCTTATTGACTGTGTTGATGAACGAACCACTGAAAACTTAATGTTGAATAAAAACTTAAGTTTGTGTAAAGATAAGAATTCTGCTCTCATGTCTCAAGTTGTTAAAATCAGTGAAAGGATAGAAATTCTAGAAACTAGTAACATAACACCTGAGAAGAACCTTGGAAACTCAGTAGGTGGGAAGAGAAAACTTAGCATTCTTGAGGAAGAACTGGAAGAAAAGCTAAAAAATTCTGAGTCTAAGCTAGTAGCTTCTCTTGAAACAAATTCTCAACTGAGAGAGGATTTGAGTAAGGTCAAAGAGGAATTAAGGCACTCTCTAAAATGGACTGACTCCTTTAAGATACTCTCTAATTTATCTAATCAAGGTTTCAATTGAAAGAAAGGGTTGGGACGCAAACCAATAGAACCTCCCTACAATCCCCATAGCAAATATGTGTCTGTATCTGACAACCTTTTTTGCATTCACTGTGGTCGAAATGGTCACTTGAAAGAAAACTGTGAGAGTCTGAGAAAAGCTAAAGAAAGGCATGTGAGATTTGTTAGATCTAAAAATAATGTTAAAAAGGGACACAAGGGACCCGGCCCCCTGTATCGTAAGAACATTCTACCACCCTGGACATCAAGGTTTCTTATCAAACCTCTTAATAATTACTGGAAACTCTATCTGAAGTAGGTTCCTAAATCTATCAACTGATTTCTATGCATAAAAGAGGAAGAAGTCAGTGCTGGTACATGGACAGTGGATGCTCAAGGCACATGACTGGAGACACTTCAAACTTCCTCTCTTTGAAAGCACACCAAGGTGGTGGTGTGTCGTTTGGTGGTGGAAAGAAGGGGTCTATCCTTGGTATTGGCAAAATAGGGAGATCGGCTGATAATTCAATAAATAATATACAATATGTGGAGGGTTTAAAATACAATCTTTTGAGCATTTCACAAATCTGTGATAAGGGAAATGAAGTCAAGTTCATGTTTGAAATGTGTGTGGTTACAAACTGTGCAACTAAGAAAATTGTGATGTCTGCAAAAAGAGTCAAGAATATGTATGTTGTTGATCTTGATTCTGTTGAAGGAGTTAGCTTGTCATGTCTGAGTGCTCAAACTAATGATGCAAATCTTTGGCACAGACGACTGGGTCATGTAAGTATCTCTTTACTCAACAAGCTTGTTGCAGGGGACCTGGTCCGTGGACTACCAAAGCTGAAGTTCTCCAATGACAAAGTCTGTGACGCCTGTGCAAAAGGTAAACAAACAAGATCTTCTTTCAAGGCAAAAAAGGGTGTGAGCACTTTAGACCTTTGGAACTTCTCCACATGGATCTGTGTGGACCTATCAGAATTCAAAGCAGAAGAGGTAAAAAATATATTCTTGTGATAGTTGATGATTTCTCCAGGTACACCTGGAATTTATTTCTGCGAAAAAAGGATGAGACTGCTGAAATTCTGATCACTTTTGCCAAAGCCATCCCATTGAAGATAAATTGCAAGATAGCCAGTATCAGATCTGATCATGGTACGGAGTTTGAAAACTCTATACTTGAAGGGTTTTGTGCAGAAAATGGAATCAATCACAACTTCTCAGCATCAAGAACTCCTCAGCAAAATGGAGTTGTTGAAAGAAAGAATAGAACTCTGGTGGAGATTGCTAGAACTATGCTGATTGATTTAGAACTTGCAATGAATTTTTGGGCTGAAGCAGTTAATACAGCTTGATATGTGACAAACAGGTGTCTTATCAGATCAATTATCAAGAAAACGTCGTATGAGTTGTTAAATGACAGAAAGCCCTCAATTGCTCATCTCAAGCCATTCGGTTGCAAATGTTTTGTGCAAATAAATGGGAAGGATGATTTAGGCAAGTTTGATGCCAGAAGTGATGAGAGAGTATTTGTTGGATACTCATCTACAAGCAAGGCGTACATGGTGTTCAACAAATAACTTTGTGTGTTGAAGAAAGCATGCACGTCAAGTTTGATGAATTGGGTATAAGAAATGAGAACAATGAAGACTACGAGTGTGAGGAGTTGATGAACACGCAACAGGATGATCAGGGCACAAAAGAAAAAGATGCAGAACACTCAGGAGGACCTGGTCCCTCAGAATTATCTCAGTAAACAGTATCTCAAAATCCTGAAGAAGATGAAGGTAATTCTGATGCTGACAGAGAAGAAGAGATTACCGAGAAGATTGGATGGAAACATCAATTTTCACATCCATTAGATAATATCACCTCTCCACTTGACTCAGCAATTCAAACTATGTCTAAATCAAGAAATCTAGCTGCACATTCAGGATTCATATCATCCATTGAACCCAAGAACATCAAGGAAGCTTTGAAGGATGTAGATTGGGTAACTTCAATGCAGGAGGAGGTTCATCAGTTTGAGAGAAGCAATGTGTGGCACCTGGTCCCCAGACCACTTGACAGAACTATTATTGGGACTAGATGGGTCTTCAAAAACAAACTCGATGAGCATGGAATCATTACTAGAAATAAGTCAAGATTGGTGGGGCAGGGTTACAACTAAGAAGAGGGAATTGATTATGACGAGACCTTTGCTCCTGTAGCAAAAATGGAAGCCATCAAAATCTTAATAGCATTTGCCGCTCACATGGAATTCAAACTGTGTCAAATGGATGTCAAGAGTGCTTTCTTGAATGGGAATCTGAAAGAAGAAGTATATGTTAAGCAGCCTCCAGGATTTGAAGATGCAGGACTGCCAAATCATGTGCTGAAATTAGATAAGGCTCTTATGGGTTGAAACAAGCTCCCAGAGCTTGGTATGAACGCTTGTCAAAATTCCTTCTTGCAAATGGGTTCAAAAGAGGTAAAATTGATAATACACTATTTTTGAAATCCAGAGGAAAGGAGTTGCTAATTGTGCAGGTTTATGTGGATGATATCATCTTTGGAGCCACTACAAATTTACTTTGCAAGGAATTCGCTGATCTGATGAGCAATGAGTTTGAAATGAGCATGATGGTAGAACTCACTTTCTTCCTAGGCCTGCAGATCAAACAAATCTCTCAAGGCATTTCAATATGCCAAGAGAAGTATATCAAAGAGTTGCTCAAGAAATTTAATCTTCTTCAGGCAAAGGTGCTGGATACTCCTATGAGCACAAGTGTGAAACTTGATGGAGATGAAAATGGCGTGGAGGTCAATTAGACCATGTATAGGGAAATTATTGGGTCACTCATGTATCTCACTGCAAGCAGGCCAGATATAGTGTTCAGTGTAGGGATGTGTGCAAGATTTCAAGCAACACCAAATGAGTCTCACCTGAAAGCAGCCAAACGTATCCTGAGATACTTAAAGGGAACTCAGGACCTGGTCCTCTTCTACCCTACTGATAACTCTTTTGATCTTGTAGGTTAAGCTGATGCTGATTATGCAGGTTTTCTTGTTGATCGAAAAAGCACATCAGGCATGGCACACTTCCTGGGATCAGCTTTGATTTCATAGGGAACAAAGAAGCAAAATTCTGTGGCCTTGTCTACTGCAGAGGCAGAGTATATGGCTGTTGCATCATGTTGTGCACAACTGTTATGGATCAAACAGCAGCTACAAGACTTTGGTGTACTTTCAGACACCATTCCTCTTATCTGTGATAACACTAGTGCCATGAATATGGCCAAGAATCCCGTCCAGCATAAGAGGACAAAACATATAGATGTGAGGCATCACTTTTTGAGGGACAATGTTGTAAAGCAGAACGTAATGATGAGGTTTTGCAAAACTGAAGACCAGTTGGCTGATATCTTTACAAAACCATTAAGTAAAGAATTCTTCATAAAAAACAGAATGAGGCTAGGAATGCACAAAATCACATGACCCCTCGACAGATTTGCACAAAGAAATCCTTCTTATTGATTATGTTAAGGAGGGCAGGTATCTATACTTGTTTTACTGCTTGTCATAAAAGAATTCACTTCCAATATCTTAATGCAGGTATACACTCATGGTGTGTTTAGTTGAATGGAAGGTTTAATCACACAGACAGAGTTACAAACTGAAGGAGGACCTGGTCCTCATGAGGTGAGTATTAAGTATACTACACTGTCTAAATGTCAACATCCCTGCCACGTGTCTCTCTCCCATTCATCGCGTCAGTTTCTAAACGTCTTGTCGTTTTTAATACCAAGGGTCACCTCTTTTGGGACCCGATACCTTTTAAACATGAATCCCTCTCCTCTTCTAAAAATTGAAATTCATAAACCTTCTCCTAATTTCTCTAAATTCTCTCCAAGTTTTGTTTTCCTACTCGCTTCAAACATGTCTATCACTGAGTCTTCTTCAAAAGCATCCATCTCCCAAGAAGTTGAAAACCCTAGTTCATTCAACTTCTTCGTTCCTCCCCCTTAAGAATCTCCATCCACCCCAGTCTGTGGTGTTGGAGAAATGGGCGAATCCATCTCCTCGGCGGCCGACATTTTGGTCAGCCCTATTTGTCACTCCGAAAATTTGTTAGTTTGCTCTCCTACTCTGGTTCTATATGGTGACAAATCCCCAAATTCAGAGGTACGGTCTGTGGAAAAACCTAATGAGGGTCTTTTTACAGAAGAAACTAACATTGGTTCCCTGTAAGTGTCATCAACTATATCTGAGAGAGTGTTTGAAGGGGACCTACCTGAAGGAAAAGGTCCTGAATCTTGTATCCTAACTGCTGGTGTTGAACTAGTTGTTCATAGCTTAGCCTCTTTAAGAGGTGATGTTCCACCCACTTATCTGGAATATGATTTAGTGTCACCGGATCAGGTCCCTCCCAGAAGTGAGCCTATTTTTGACCAAACTCCAAAATCATTTGATGTTGGGAGCGATAAGGAAGAAGAAGAAAAGATTTCATTAAAATGGCGCTCTCGGGGAATGCGTGGAGCAAACCAATCTCAAATAAATGATTATGAGTTGGAAGCAGTTAAAGGTACACCTGAGGTTGACATTGTTGAAAAATATGTTGAACAAGAAAAGGAGCAATTGAGAAAGGGAAAGGGTAAGTTGGTATTGTCTCTCTCTAAAGGGGACAAAAGGAAGTATGTTATGAGGAGCGAAGCACAAAAGGTTATGGGAAGTGCTATTGCTGCAAGCAAAGCTCACACGGAAAGAAGTAGGAAGAGGAGAAGAGAAGGGCTTAAACCTGCACATCCTGCCTCTACTCATTTGTTTATTGAGAATAGTGAAACTGAATCTGAAGAAGCTGTCAAGTATGTGGCAAAAAGGAGAAGAAAGGTTGAGGAAGAAAGGATTGAGACAAAAGGAAGTCAAAAAGGGGGAAAGAAATCTCCTACAAAAGGTGTGAAGGTTAACAAGAAGAAATCTCGTGCAAAAGGAGAAAAAGGAAGAAAGCAGTTAGAGGAAGGACCTGGTCCCAAGGTCAAAAATCAAATTGAAGAGAAGGACTTGACCAGAAAAGAGAGGGTAGAGAAAATGGAGCAACAAAAGGTCTTGAATGGTGGAGTCTTTAACCCTGACATTCTAACACAGTTTGGTATGGGAAATTTGGTTGATGCTGTTACCATTCAAGGCTGGAATCATTTATTTGAACAACCAATTCCATACTTACACGAACCTGAAGTGCGTGAGTTCTTCTATAAAATGGAACTACTGGAAGGAAGAGGAATCACATCTACTGTCAGGAATGTGGAGATTCATCTTGATGAAGAAACTCTGGGAATTATTCTTTGAGTACCTATATTGGGAGTTCGAACTATTAAGGGATGCAAACCTTCTGGTGAATTTTTGAAGCATGCTACCAAACGAGGAGATGTCAAACGGGCAGGGCTCCCTAAGAAGTTTCTTAAAGGGGAGTATCAATTGATGTTTGAGTTCATTAACAAAGTCATGGTGCCCAGGACTGAGAAAAGAACTGTGGCTTCTACTACCGATCTTTTCCTTATGGAAAAGATTGATGAGCTTGAGGAAATCAACCTCCCTGCAATTATGCTGGAACATATGCATAGAGTAATGACATGGAAGAATGCTAAGCACGGGATTCCCTATGGGTATTTGCTAAACTTTGTCTTTAACCATTTTGAAATCCCAGTGAGCAAAGGGGTACCTGGTACCACCAAGCAGATGTTCACTATGTCTACTCTACTAGAATGTGAGTGCATTGAGGGACAGGCTAGCGGAAGATCTCAGGTGGCAGATGTTTTGGAACAGCAGGCTACTCTTAGAAGGGAGGTGGCTGATCTCACAAAGATTTTAACAGGCTACTCTTAGAAGGGAGGTGACTGATCTCACAAAGATTTTGAGCGATAAGAAGGTAGAAATCACCATGCTAAAGTCTGAATTGCAGAAGGCAGCTTCCCGGGGACCTGGTACCATTGAGGGTCACGAGCTAACGCTAAAAAAGTTAAGGGATGACAACACAATGTTGCTGAAGACAAATGCCTCTCTCAACGAGGAAATTAAGTCCCTAAACAAGCAACTGATACATGCCCATGAGAGTGCAAATAAACGTATGATGTTGTTGATGCGTACTTTTACTCCTTCCCCTCCTCCGTCCTAAATGTGTCTTGTTTCTCTTTTCGTCTGTCTTTTCTTTTGAAGTGCCGCCTTGTCATCACATACTCTTGTGGCTTTTTGTTAGTATGGCATACTGCAGTGGTCAGTATATATGATATGCAGCTCTCTTTTGTTTTGTGCCCTGTTCCTGTGTGGTTTAATATTCTCTTTATGCTTATATACACATGTTTTGTATGGCCCAAGGCCCTGAATTCTTTATTGCCTTGCATTTAACTTGAATATGTTTACTGCTTCACCTTTTCAATGATGTCAAAAGGGGGAAGTTTTGTTGGAACGAACTGTGGTTGTTAGGGGCATTGAACTAAGGGGGAACGAACTGTGGAACGAACTGTGGTTGTTAGGGGCATTGAACTAAGGGGGAACGAACTGTGGAACGAACTGTGGTTGTTAGGGGCATTGAACTAAGGGGGAACAAACTGTGGAACGAACTGTGGTTGTTACTGGTGAACATACAAAGGGGGAATTTGTTATATATTTGAATGACTGTTTGTTCACTCAAGTGAGGAGTTATGCAGGTTGTTTGTCATCATCAAAAAGGGGGAAATTGATAAGTGCTTATGTTCCTAGATGTTTTGATGATCTCCTTACAAGTGCAGGGACCTGGTCCTCTGCAGAGTATGAATACTCGTCCAGTGGTCAAAGTGTTGTACAACTGGAAAGCTGTCTGCGTCAGAAAGTTGGTGAAGCTGCAGAGTACTCCACTAATCAGAAGCGACGAGGTTACTTGTTCATTGGATAATAACTTTTCATGTCTGAATATATCCAAGGAAAAACAACAAACTAATTCATTCATTCAAAGAGAGAGATATTTCAAGCTTCAAGAACAGCAGGGACCTGATTGATTGCTTCAAGTGCTTCCTGTACCAACTGTTACTTTGTTTGCTTGTAATAGTGCATATATTGTAGGATTCGTTTCGTTGTGATAAGAAACGTTTCAACTTGTGTGAATCATTGTGAGTTCTGAGTTAGAGTTAACTTTGTTCTTACTCCAAAACCTATATTAATCGGGATAGGATTAGTATAGTGGGTAGTGTGGTATCTACTCTACCTCGTCTAAGTAATAGGAGGTGTTACTTAGAGTTGGGATTAGCAGGCTAATCTCGGTTTGTAACTGGCTTTTACTTTTGCTTAGAGAAGACTAGTGAAAAGCAGTTCTAAAAGTCCTGGTAGGCCAGGTCGTGGTTTTACTCCCTTGAGCAAGGAGGTTTCCACGTAAACTCTCTTGTCAATCTTTACTTTTCAGCACTTGTTTCTTTATTGTTTTAGTTTCAACTGTGCTGAGGACCTGGTCCCATTGATACTAGTGGATGCATACATTCCATCAATCGGAACTCGGAAAATCAAAAGTTACCGGCGAAGTTTTTGTTACGAATTGAGTTTTGGTGATAAACGAATTAGTTGGATGCCCATATTTATAATGCTACAAAACCCAAATTGACTAGAAGAAAGAAATTAAAAGAATTTTATTTTTTTAAAGATAATTTTGACAATAATTCTATTTAAATATGAATTAAACTAATTAATAATTACTATGAATTAAGATTACCAAAAGCTAAACAGTTTAGTATTACTAATTATAATTCTAAAATACTTGGAGAAGAAGTTAATTAATTGTTTGGAGACCAAGTTAACTAGGAACCGACCTAATTACTTTGAGATTAATCTAATTTAGATATCAAAATATTTACGTGGAGACGTTTTATTCCTATTGATAGGAGGGTTTCCTATACATTTATATGACATCAAAATTGTGATAAAATTTTTCTTGAATTCCTTGTTGAATTCTGATTGTGTATTATTTTATAACAAAAAAGGATACCTACAAAAGAAATAGGAGTCTTTGTATATTCTCTAAGGTCTCCTTCTTCGTTTTCATTAGGATTATTATGATATTTGAATTTGAACTATCTTTGATTAATGAAAATATTATCTATAATTTTAAACATCAAACAACTAAGATGATTGATTTTTCAACGTGTGAATGTGCATCATTTATTAATATATAAACATAATAAATATACCATTCAAATTAAAAAGTAATTAAATATTAGAAAAACATAAATTTTATAAAATAAACTAGTTGCTTGATAAATGAAATAAAATATACGTTTGCTAATGATGATGGAGATGATTTGTAAGTGGACATGGTAATGATTGGTGTTAGTGACTAGTAATGATGGTTGGGAATTGGGATAGTATATATAGTTGATGTTGTAATGATTGATGTAATAGTGTCGGTTGATAATGATTGCGACGGTGAGGTTGCTTGATATTAGTAATTGGTGGTATTGATGGTGATGGTTAATGATGTATTAGTGGTAATGTCGATTTTAGTTATTACGATGGAGATTATTGGTAGTAGAAATTGGTTGCAATGGTTGGAGTGACTCACAATAGTGGTGGAAGTGACAATAGTGATGGTGGTGACAATAGGTATAATAATAAAATTGCCGAAAGAGTTTCCTTTGATTTGACTATAGTAGTTGGGGTAGTGCTGGTTGCCAATAATGATTGTGATGACAAAGATTGTTGATGGTGACGGTAAATATATTATCGAGAAAAATGACTATATTATGGATCGCCCAAGTTGTGCTTCACAAAATCATTTGAGACTGAACTTTGTTTGAGAAATAATTTAAAAGTTATGGTTATAAGTATCATTTTGTATAACATTATATTTGTCAAAACAATGAAAATTTCAACACCTCCTCAGTAAATTTCAGAACCTGAAAATGCAATAAGTAATTTTCTGTCCAAGTCTTTTGGTCTCACATTTTTGTGCTGCCAAAGAAAGCTTGCATTGAGAGCCTATGTAGGAGATTTCTATGGACAGAAGATGTAGACACTTCAAAGAAGACCTTGATTTCATGGGAAAATCTGCAGGAGGACTCAACATATCGGACATACAAGCCTGAAACAAAGGTGCAGTTTGTAAGCTTCTTCGGAACGTGAGCAAAAAGAAAGAAAGAAAGGATGTGGAATTCAATGGGTGCACCTATGCTATGGGAAGCAAGGAACTATTTGGGGGACTAAAGTTGCTCAAGCCTCATGGATGGTACATAAAATCCTTAATACGCATGGGTATTTCACCAGTCCTTGCATGAATATGGGTTGTGGTCGAGGCTATGAATCCATTGGACCTGCCAATCGAATGCATTGTAACACTCATAATGATAGACTTTACGAAGATTCCATTGGATTCTGGAAGCTGAGGCAATTGGCTGGCATGAAGTTACCAGTATTGCAAATGGAGAAGTTCTCAATAACACAATTATACCTGAGGATTAGAGGTGATTGCCAAAAGGTTGAGAGGAGGAAGCTAGTATGCAACAATGCTTCCAGCCCAAAATGGATCTCCACTTTATACCTGGCCCTTCATGGCAAGTTACTTACCAAAGACAGATTAGCAGGTTAGGGCTGTGTAGAAGATGTAACTTGTGCACTGTGTGGGAATGAGACAAAAACTATTCATCATTTATTTTTAACCTGTTCTTTCTCATCACAAATATGGATAAAGATCTTACAATGACAACAAATACATTGACCAACTGTAAATCAAATTCAGGAATATTACACAAATCCTCCTATTTTATCTAGCAGGAAATTGACAAGTTAGTGGTCAACAATATCAGCAAGATTATCTATACTATTAACTACTCAAATTCTATCTATTTTGATTCCATAGCTCTACAGAATTATGAAAGGGGGAAGCGAGAGAGGGGGAAATCGCAACATCTATACTAAATGTAATACTGGGAAAATTGAAGTTGTGATTGACATAAATTTGTTTTCCCCAGCCTTGGACAACTTTACCAATAAAGTATTCAACCCCTTTTCTCAAATAAATAGTCACCATTTAGCCTGTTAGTTAAGAAACTAGTCAAAATTATACGCTTGCTAATTTCATTTTATCAAGCCACTAAAAATTCTATAAGAGCAGCTCTAGTAGGCTTTTCCATGACCAAATTTAGACATGTATGTTCTTAACTTCTATTTCTCTTCTATCTGGCCATATATAAGGGTTGTATAGTAACGGTGAGGTTGGGAGAACCCTATCTTGTCCCTGAGTCCTCTACAACACAAAATTGTGATCACCTCTCACACAGATAAGATAACCAAATCACATCAAAACTTAAAATTGAATATGAAAGATGAGTTGTTCAAGATGTTTATCCCTGTGTAAGTGATTTGACAATTACAGAATGCAGAACTATTGACAAAAAGAGAGCTACTCTGGAAACAGAGAATACCGGATATAAACATAAGAATGAGAGGAATGTGCATTACTTAAGACCTAAAGAAACTTATAGCAACATGATGGGGATATTTATCTTCAGGTATCAAGAATTACCCAGAGAAACTTCCTATCACCTTGATTTTGAACTTCTCCTAGAAACTTTCATCACTTGAGTCCAACTTTAGCTATTGGGGCAAAAACTCACACGCATTTCTTCAGGAGGTGAAAGAGATGTTTCTCCTATCACCTAGATTTCAAACTTCTTCTTGAAATTTGCATCCAGTTGAGTGGAACTTAACCGCCAGTTGGAGAAAAAGATCACAAGTAATCCTTTGGGAGGCGAAAGTGATGCATCAACAGATCTTCCTTGGATATGCCTGTGATGACACAATTAATTACAGTTCACCCTGTTAGGATGTTGGGATCCCAAGCTTGATGGGAGCAAATGGCTGGGTGGTGGTGACATATCATGGATGATACTGGCTGATCCTATTTTTTTGGAATGGATACCTTGCATGACCAATACCAATTTTCCAAACATTTCCCTATGAACTGGTGCTATCATGTCACAACGAGTCAAAACATCAAGTGAACTGACAATTCCTCTTTTAACTAGTGTAGAAAGAGCTGTTGACACCCCTTTGGAGACTATCTCCTTCCTCTCAATGTCATAGTTGTCAACCACAATTAGTAGGAACTCGAGAAGAGTACGGGTAACTTCAATATAGTTGGGTATAGAGTTCACCATCAAAAGAATTGCAGGCTCAATGTTCATTACATCATCAGTGATTTCATCATAGAAAAGCCAATCATAAAACAATGCAAGCTTCAAGTTTGCTTCGACATAACTCTTCCTGCACGACGTCAATAGCCAACCAATCACAGCCCATCTGGGTAAGATATCTGGTTGCGTTATTTCACTGGATGGATGAACTGAACAGCATATAAACCTAACAATGTCGGTTAAAATAACTTCACTCCCAGGTACTCCAAGGAACTTCTTAGCGAACCAAACCTGGTACCTCTTTTGACTACCCAACTTGACATGTGTAAGCAAAAACCTCAATTTAGTTTCCATTTCAGGAGTTACTCGAAGCAAAAAGTACGAACTTGGAGTTTTTGTGTGGTAAAATTGTGAAATATCTTTAAATCCATCCACCCCAAACTGTCTTGGATTCAATAACAAGTCTTTCCATATGGCTTTAAACTCAGGTATATGAACCAAGTCTTGCAAAAGCCTAATTAAGTCCCTCCCTATCTTCAAACATAAAAGAAATTGTTCCCTCAAAAGTCGAACACAGTATACAACCTCCATTCTCTTCAATCCATCAACCATTGGATTACTTGGTCCTCTATAATTATCCGCCAATAATCGAAGGAACACATACAACCCCTTATTCAAAATCAACGGTTCTTCCTCTAATAAACAATCCCAATTGGCTAAAAACAGTGCAACCATCTCCAAACACAACCACAAATTCCCCTCACTAAAATCCCCACCTACAATTTGCCTTAAAAGAGCCACCAGCAATTTATCAAATCCTATAGCCAATACATTCAACATCTCTTTAGTAACCCATATAAGCTGAATTTTCACTGAGTCAAGCAATTTTACATACAACTCATCAACAATCTTGACAAGCATACAAGTAAACAATTCATACCCATCAATAATAATTGCATGTAGGTGCTTAATATGAACTTCAGCCAAATTGGGTTGGGATAAAATGCCAAAAATTATAGCTTTATTCAGGTTTGAGTATTCCTCTTGTGTTAGCACTTTTAAGGTAAAAGGTGGGTTTAGTTGGGGTTTAAGAAGTTCAAAAGCTTCTCTAAAAGACACTTCAATTGGATTTTCAGCTTCATGGATTCCTCTTTCAGTAAGCTTTAAGGCCATTAATAGTGAATGAATCACAATAGATGCAAGATGAAACACCAAAAACAGTTACATAAGCGTACCTTACACTATTTTTTTCAGAAACAAACTTAGGACCTTGCTGATCGAGTTGCTGGGTGCTTCGCCGGAAAATAACCACCGGCGGGGAGGTAAGCGGCGGTTGTATAGGTCCTGCAAATTGCCGTCGGCCCAAATACCTAAATATATTATTATTTGGGTCACTCTTAATTATTTCTTCCATTTTATTTTACTGGATATATACTGCTAAAATAGATTATTATTTAATATTGGTTATTTTAATAAATAAATCAATCAAACAGAAATTTGTTGTTTTTTCTTCATACTCTCGTTATTATTAAATGACTACATAAAATAATTATGATTAAATTTAGAATTTTAGATATCATTAATTTAATAAAATATACTTTCAATAAAATTTTAAGAATTGTGCCAAGTCAGCAATAGCCCTTAGAATTAAATACTCAAATTATACTCCTTTGTAAAGATGCCAGAGTGCAGAGCAAGTGATTAAAATAGTGTTGGATTTTTGGAGGTGGTATGAATGGAAAATGAAAGAATTTAAAATGGTGGTGAGGGAGAGCAAGACTCGTATGCTTATATATAGAAATTCATTCTAACTGGTTGAGAAACAAGACTCCTTTTGTGTTATTATCATTGTTCGATTTTGGATTTTAATTTAATGAAATCATTGATTGTTAGATTTTTTGGTTATTTTTTTGATAAAAACGGACAGATATCGTTCCAAAAAATGCGTCCAAACACGGTTTCACGAAAAGCTACCAACCAAAAAGTTCTATCTCTTTGGTTGAAACTCAACATTTGGTTATAAATATACACCCTTCTTTCAGTTTTTTCACTACGAAAATTCTGAAATTATCTCCTGAATTTCTGCAATACTTTAGATAATTGTAAAGTAAGTTTTAAGTGTGATTTGACTGTTTTTGAGTTCGTTGTAAACTGGAGTTTGAAGTACCATGCTCTACACTAATGTGGTTTAGTAAGCTTATCTTTGAAGAAAACAATCATATACCTCGAATACTAGGAGAAGATAATTCAGTGAATTCGAATATAATTTTATTTTATCTTTTTTTTAATAGTAAGATAAAATCCTCAACGTGAATAAGTACAAGCAAGGTGGGTTAGGCTTTACCTTATCAATCTTAATGAGGTAACAAACCTCTACTAATTAACAAGCATGAAG
>JAJOOH010010113.1:0-14560 GCA_029582605.1 Solanum gracilifrons | reverse complement strand
TATATATATATTCTTTTGGCTACGTAAGCTATTGATGAGATCATTGTGTGATATTCAACTTTAAAAACAAGATCCATCAATTACATATAATAAAATACATGTAAAAATTAAACCAGTTGGTAGTTGATTATGGATAATCTAAGGGTTAATTAGTGGTATACCACATCAGTAGAACACTATAAAGAAAAATAATACTTATTCGTTCAAATTTATATGACATATTTTTCTTTTTTAGGCTACTTCAGAATGAATGCTATTTTTCTCTAATTAGAAATAACTTAATTTTAAAAAATTCTTTAACTCTTAATGAAATAATTTACCGTCAAAACAAATATCTAATTAAGGTTTTTTTTAAACCACAAAAATAAAAATAAAACTCTATTTTCTTTCTTTCTTAAATTTTCTACCTGGTCAAATGGTGACACATAAATTGAAACGAACAGTATAAATTATAATAATCTTTTTAGCAATATATTTCAATCGTCAACCAAATGTGTATATATAATTGGTCATCTTTAGTTTCCACTAAAAAAAATTGTAGTATAGGTTCATGTGGAGTGAGAACTAGCTAAGGTAGATAAATTTTCTCAATCTAGTGAAACATTACAGTATTGAGATATGCTAGCATTATCTATATTAATTAAAAAAACCATTAATAGAAAAGCATTAATAATAGGGGATGTGCAAATATGGAACTATATAATATACTCTTACAAGGATAGTTTTAAATTTTGGGGGATATGGAAGTAGCTTTCAAAAAAGTAGAATGGAAAAAATGTCCCCTCCCCTTTTGATTAGCTAGTTTCCAAGAGGGAGAGCTTACGAACCATCTTTTCAAGTCAGATAGCGAGTAAATATTCAATAATGAAATTAAATATATACTATCAATACCCTTCTCTTTAAAGTGCGAGGAAAGGTTCACCTATTGATTGTGTTATTGCACGCTCCTTGAGATAGACGTTAGCTAAAAAAAATTGTCGCTAACTAGCTAGTTCATTGTTGTTTAGAGACAAAAGTTATCCATCGCTAATTCCTATCATCAGAATTAGACCATGTAACATTGAATTTATTTGGTAAAAACTAGTCCATATTATTGATGTTACAAACACTAAACATAGGTAAAAAAAACTATAGTAAAAAGACTTGAGCATAATATAATGTTACTTATGTCCCACAAGAAATAAACAAATTATGTAAAGACACAAAGCTAAAAATGTAGAGATGATAGTAATTTTGGTGGGAATTCTTCCTTTATCAACTCTTAAAACCATAGCTTCATATATTGGCAAACAATTTACTACTCCAAAACAAGCAATAAGAGTGTTGAGAAATAATCCATCAAAGTTTTCCCCTTTGTAATAACTCACCAATGCTTTGACTAATGCCATTAAATTGATCATTGATGTTGTTACTAATGGCACAAACATAGGGGAAGCAACTCCAAACTCGATGATTCCTCGATTGTACCTTGTAACTTGATCATGATCGACTACTTTGCTTGTTACGTTGAATTTCTGAGTGACTATACCCATATGTTTCATTAAGTACTCGATAATTCCAACAGGAAAGGATGATAACCCCCTTATAATCCACATTCTTTGGTCACTCCACCACCTTCGTAACGATCCTTGTGACGTTGATGCAAAATTTAAGCAATAATCTTGCATGTATGCTCCAAGAAATAGAAAAATATGCAACAAAGACCATGGACTAGAGATCTGAAAACAATATTATACAAAAATGTGAGCTAAGGAAATCATATTTTACAACACTTATAATAGTTCTTATGAAGATCCAATATCATGATTAGTATAAAAAAAAGAAGCATTAATAGCACTTTTGGTCCTTGAGTGATTGGTAAATTCTTATTTTATTCCTTCTGATGTCTAATTAAACACATTTAACCTTCAATTAATTGAAATGTACACTTCTGTTCACAAATTTATCATAATTATTATCCGTTTCAATATGCAATTACTCGTACACTATGTTAAGCCGCATGTATTATTATTTCACGTTTGATGGTAATATAGTTCTAAAAAAGAGTCCAAATGCAACATACTAATGAGACTAAAACACACATTTTAATTGATTAAAAGTTAAATTTATCTAGTCAAATATCAAATTTATACCAAAAATGATATCTTCAAAAAAAAAAAAAAAGAGTAGACATATCAAGAGATACCTTTGGGAAAATGGGAACTCCACTTAGAAGAGTGAGTTGAGGAAGCAAAGCATAGATAGTAATGGGTAAGGAGTGAATGGGCCAAAATGTATAGTGAATGTAACATTGGGCCATTAATGGGCCCAAATGCCCCATACCAAATGTAATTGGGCTGTTTTTTGATAAAGCCACTTCAAGGAGGCCCACAGCCCATCTCTTCATTTGAATTAGCACCTCATTGAGTGATAGAGGTACATGTCCTAAAAATGCTGGCCTTTTAGGGCTGCAAAATATTGATTTCCAACCTTCACAATGAAGTTGATAACCAGTGTAAATGTCCTCCACCAATGATCCATATCTAAAGCCCATCTGCATATCTTTTGGTTGTTAGTATTGTCCACAACAATTTTTTTTGTGTTTTTTGCTATGCTAAGAAGTGTAAAGACTTGTTTCGTTGTGATCGTGGAATAGTCAAGCGGTCATAATTTAAACTACGATACTATGAGGTTAGGTCATATTTGACTATTGACCTCCTCCTAGCCATTGTAAATAGCGTTCAGTGACTACTTTTTCGACTGGATTTGGTTCATCCAACACATACACGTCTTAGGCATTTTGCCTTTCTATATTTTATAGACTTATATGTAACTATTGAGAGTGAAGATATTCAACATTCTGTAAATATTATCACCTCAAACATTTGAATTTAACTCAAAGCTACCAATATGTAAAATCCCGATTTAAAAAAAAAACAATAATTGTCCAGAGTTTCACTTGTGCAATGTCAAAACTCTAGGACAATGGCTATATTTCAATAATTGAGTATGTAGGTGGCTATTTCTAAAATTTACCCCCTAACCACTTAGCGACACCTTTTTCAACTAGGGGCGGCGTAGAGGATAAGGTATGGATTCATTCAAACTCATATTTTTTATTCAGACCTGTATACAACCAGTACAAATAACTAAATTTTGAATCTAATAAATCATGAGTTGTAGTAGAATTCTGAACTCGAACTTATATAGTTCAAATTCTAAACTCACCTTATGATGAAAGAGAAAAAGAACTAAGACTTGTACAACATACCTTGAAACCCCAATTAGTTTGGTTCTCATAGTTGACACTTGCCATTTGGTGAACTTGCTCTAGAATAGTTTGGGCCTCAATGGGCTTGTTCACAACATGATCTTGAATCATTTCTTGTTGCTCGAACGATGACGGCCCACCAAAGAAAGCCCGGCGTTTGAAAAAGCACCCGGTACCCATATAATTTGGGCCACAAAGCCCATCCATTCCCATTGGATTCGCATGGGCCAGAGCTTTAAACTCACTTGCATAGATATCGGCCCAATTAAGCCCATGAAATCGCTGCGGTGTTTGAACAAATGCTAAATTGGGCCAGATAGATTGGTCCAAGAAGTAACATAAAGCCCGTTTAGGAGTTGATGGATCATTGGAGTACATGTCACAGTCCAATGTCAAGATTATAGGCCCATTTGTCATGATACCCGATACTCGAAGCTTCAAAAATTAAAATAATAACAAAAAATAATTTAAATCAATTTTCAACAAGTATTCATATTGAGCATAAATTCATTTAACAAAGGGAAAAAAAAATTAAAAAAAATAGTCTCTTCGTATCAGTTTGTGCGACATTATTTCCTTATCAATCATCAAATTGGAATGACTATATCTTAAAATAATTTAACTTTAAACTTCTCAGTTTATCTTTAAATGAGAAAATTCTAGCGGCTCACAATTGTATGTGTATGTTAAAGGCAACAAATGTCAAATATTAGTAGAAATTAAATAGCGTCCACCGATCATTTTTCAGTTCATATTCTTGAAAAATAGTCATTGTTATGAAATTTTAAATTACACAAGTGAAACTATGTGACATTATCTTTGAGTTTCATTTTGTGGAATTCGAAACTTTAGGACTACGATTATTTTTCAATTACATAGACTGAAAAGTGGACCCACCTCAAATTTTAAGATACTGGCTTACCAGAACATTAAGTGCCCCTGCTTTGAAATGGTGAGGGGAAGTTTTGCTTTTCTGCCTGGAAATATAGATAAGATTTGGCATAAAAACATTTGTAATGTCTTTGTCTTTGTTGTTTGCCAATAAAACCTGCTTGAAGAATTTTGGGTAAAAAGGAGAGTGAGTTATATTACGAAAGGATTATATACAATCACTATTCACTGCCAAGTTATATTATATATGTGTAATATACCTGACCTCATTAGGGGCGACTCTATGCCTTTTAAATGGAGGTATATGTTTTAAGCCTTTAAATTCGAAGGGCCCAATTTTTTTGTAATTATAAAATTATGAATAAATTATCTAACTACACATCCTTTTTACCCTACTTTTTATTATTCTCTATCATTTCAAAAAATTACAGAACTACACATCACCCTATTTTTTTTCTTTTTTTCACGCCTAAAATCACTTCATGGTATCACCAATTATCTTTATCACTCGAATTTTGAATTTCAATTTTTTTCTCTTTTCGATTTATCGCTGCAAGTTATTGAAGAGGTAGTTCTTCTTCATCCATTGTTTTCTTTCCAGTTCTCCATGCATCAATTTTTTTAGCCTTTTCATCTACAAAATTTGAATTTAGTCGAAGAAGATGCATCTTCAACTTCAAAATCGATTGTCGGAAAAAATGCCAAAAGGGGGGGAGGAGGGGGAGGTCGAGTTGTTGGGGCTCCGATAAGGGCTTTGGATTGAGATTCATGGGTGACGCCACTGTTGAAAGTGAAAATAAATAAATTATGGGAGTTGATACAGAGCAAAATAGAAATTATAGAAACATTTCTTCATTATTTTTTTTGCTTTTAGTAGATCAAATTGTTGATTTTTTTTCCGACTTTTTATTGATCACCTTTTCTGATACATATGGGTTCAATTTTTAATGTATCTAGTTGTTTTTGTATCTTAAATTAATTTATAATGTCTTCGTGTCAACGTTATGATACATTACAATTTTATCAAAAGTTATTGGTTGGTTCCGGTAATGGCTTTGGGTCGAGATCCATGGGTGACGTGTTGAAAGTGAAAAAAAAAACTACAAGAGTTGATAAGAGCAAAGGAGAAAGTGTGTAACGATTTCTTCATCATTTTTTTTTTTCTGTCTTTAGCAGATCAAATTATTGATTTTTTTTATTGCTTTCAGTAGAACTTTTAATGTATCTAGTTGATTTTAAATGTATAATTCATTCGTTTCAACTTTATGATACATTACAATTTTATCATATACAATATATCATACGTTTTCAAATTTTAGTTTTTATACATAACCCTAATTTACTGAAACACAAATTAGTATGTATCACGTTCATAGTTATGTATTGGATACACAACTATTACAAAATTCGTTGTCTTTTACTATCAGCTACATACACCCAATCTTATTCAACTAGAAGGCTATGTATATGTAGACACTATCGTTTATTATTGTTGATACATAAACACTAAAATTTTATAACAAAATCAGTTTGTATCATATTCATAGTTATGTATATGCCACATAATTTTGTTATGTATATAACATACATATGTATCAGATGTTGTGATGTATGTGCAGCACTGTTTTAAAACTAAATCAGTGTATATTATATTCATAGTCTTTTTTATATATGATACATAACTATATATATAATCGTCGTCTTTTTTTTTTTAATCTGTTACGATTTGGGAGAGATTTTAGAGAAGAAAAATTGAATTTGAATTGTTTGGAGTTGTTATTTGGGAGAGATTGACATCAATTTGATTTGCATGATTTGGAAAAATGACATTTAATTTTATATTTAATTTCTTTTTTAATCTCAATAAACTAGTCGTATAATGTATCAAACGTGATGTATCCGGATGACAACAATTTTAGGAAATTTTTGTAAATTGGAAAGGAGTAGGGATATGATGTAATTTGCTCCTTACACTATGAGACTCCTATAATTTTTACTAAAATTATTATATAGGCCTTTTTGACCAAAAAAAATACTATATTTTAAAATTTATTTGTCTTTTTAATTTTTTTTTAAACATTAAAGAATGTTTCTTTTTTTGGGTCAATTTTTTAATTTAACTTCCATATGATATGTTTAAGATCATAAGATTAAAAAATATTTTGGTATATATATAATCTTTAGTTTAAGAACATAGAAAAAATAATATCTTTTTTATTAAAAAAAAGAAAAAAAACTTTGAATCTCAGAAATAAAATTAAAAATTAAAAAATTAGACCTCCGATTTATTTTTGTCTTTAAATCACTGATGTCTGATTAGGTTGAGCCGCCACTGGGACTCATAAACAACCAAATAGGATTGGAGTCAACCTTAAAGTTATACGAGTTCAACAAAATTTAATATTTTTTATTCAAACTTTATGTTTTTAACTAAAATTCATATGATACGTATAAATTATAATCTATCTAGAATCAAGTAAACCAAAAGAAAGTATAATTCAGAAACCGTAAATTACAAATCACAAGTTCGGCGCTGTAGCTTGAAATTGACCAAAATACATAGACACTTTTTACATGCCAATGCTTATAAGTTTAATACATTGTACAAATTAGATCTTCTTATATTTTAGTGTATAAAACCTAAATTCATTATAAAATAGTGACTTCATCTAATATATATAGCTACCACAAATCAAATATGAATTCAAAAGTTTGATTAGTTTATGAGTTCTAAATTCTAAAAATTATAACTTATTGTTATGCATAAGTTATGTATACATATGTATATTAAGCAATTGATAATTCACTTATAGAATTTTGGCCAAAAATATTAAATTCTGTCGAACCCATTATTAAAACTTTAGTTTTGTCCTCAACGACGACAACAACATATTATTTATGATTTTATAAAGTGAGGTCCGAGAAAAATAAGATATACACATATCGATCTTATTCTTAGCTATCTTATACATAAATAGAAAATTATTTTCAATAAACTCTCGATTAAAAAAAACACAAACCTGAATAATAGAGGGATGATGATGGGGAGTTAATCCATCAGATGAATATTTGCTATAATCTTCTTGTTCATCCTCATTGCTAATATACTCTTCGTTTACTTTTCCTCTCTCCACCACATTATTTATTCTAGTAATCATGTTTTCATACATCAACTGCATGGTCACATGGATACATACAAAAATAATTATTGCTCATATATATTATTTTAAGTTCAATTAATATATATTAATAATGTAAAAAATATATTATATACTATCATATCAATATTAAAAAAAAGATATTATTTAAAGTTCAATTATTGCTCATGTATGGCAAGTAATGAATGAACCAAACAAACTACTTCTACTACATATACTTTTTTTAACTATTAGGGGAAAGGAAAGGTGGAATATTACATGCTCCGGTTAGATTAATTTGTTATATATATTTGATTTATGTTTTTTTTTATCTTCTCATAAATTTTACTTACGATATTTTAAGATCATAAGTTTCATATATTTAATAATGAGATAAGGCACAAGTACTCCTAGACTATAATCGAAATTTCAGAAATCCATCTTAATTAAATTAAGGTTCTATTATCTCGAATTCATTTTTTTTAGTAATTTTATACACCTTTTGGCTTAATGACTCCACTCAGTTGAGGCGCGTGGGAGATGTTTGGATGCCACAAAATTCAAAAATATGTACAAAATTACAAAAACATGCATGTGTTCGCATAAAGTGCATCTATGGAATTTCGGTCTAGTCTAGGGGTACTTGTGTCTTATCCCTTTTATAATTGAACAATGTTATAGGAGTAACATATTTAAAATTACAAATTTTAAAAGTCTTCGTTTCTTTTCTGAACTTTTCTACAAATCAAATTATGACAAACAAACTGAAACGCAACAAATATAAAATACCTTAATTTTATGCGACTGGGAATTTTCTGCATGAGTATCAGAACTGAAATATGCATCTGGACACCTTTCCACTACTCCATTTTCCCTGCAAAACGGTAACCAGTGTACACCAAATCTCGCGGCCTCCGCGATAGCGAACATAGTAAGCTCCGATCCACCGTCATCCGACACGTAAATCGAGAGCTTCTCTGTCGGGTAATCATAAGCCAACACGGATAGAATCGTGTTGGCTACATTACCCGGTGGCTCCCTGTATGGATCCGCCGTACATATAAATACATCAAGCGCGGGAAAATCATCTTCAAAATTTTCGAGCATTTCGGGGAATTGTTCACGCATTATAGGGCGCGTGCGGAAAGACTGAGAAGTGAACCACATAAAAGCTAAGATTATGTCAGAAATTAACATGAAGAGGGTAATTATGGTAATTAACATGGAGTGATAATTAAATAATTTTATTATATGGTGATAAAAGAGAGCCAAAATGGCAAAGATGTAAATAAGAGCAAATGCACGGTTGAGGTACATGCGTTTATGCATGATTTTGAAGGAGTGATATGGACCATTAACGGTAGTCGCGGTGGCGACGGCAGTTTCCATTTGTTGTGGTGCTATACTATATATATATGATTTGAGATAGAAATGTTCAAAGAAGATCGATAAATTAATTTAGATCAATGTATTATGAGTTTGAGAAGTCCTACTATTTATAGAAGCTCTTACAAAAAATAGTACTCATAATTAAGTCATAGGTAGTAGGTAGAGCCTTGGAGATACCATTAATGATACGTTGAACCGTCTTCATCAAAAAAATTATATTGTTATGTATATCATAACAATAATAATTATGCATCTGATAAAATAATTTGGAGTTCGTGATGTGTGTCTCATAGATTAAATAAGATGGACTTGCTCGGATTATACTCAACTTTATTTCTGTCCTTAAAATTAGAAATTTGAGTCACCCAATAAGCAAAAAAATGGAAACTCTTAAAAATAATAAAATAATTTTTGTGATGTAATTAATAGCCAGCATAACGGCCAGAATTAAATCATGCATGACTTCAAAACTGGTGCATATGATGGTCATGCATGAGTTCACACTATATGATTAAATCATCCCAAATTATTTTTTTCTATTTTACTCTTAATGTATGCTGTTTATAGATATATTTTTTTTGGTTGATGTACTGACGAATAATCTTATCTAATATTATATCATCGTAAATTCACATTATCATCTACTTTAAGTCATTTTTTGTGACTCCCTATATATTTCACCATGGATGACAAACTCTCTCTGACCAATTATACATATATGTTCTTGGTTTTTAACCAGAAATAGCATATATATATATAATGAACTTTTTACACTCAAGTGTTATCTTAACCTACATATTATATAATTTATAGCATGTTACTAATAATTCCTACTCCCATTTATTCTAAGAAAACAAATCAATATTATTAATTAAACGAGTTATGTTATTAGTTACAATTACCTTTTAAATGACTCGATGGTGTAACTATATTATGCACTATGTTACATAAAACTTAAAACTTGGTAGAGTGTATTAAAAAAAAATGCATGCATTAACCTTGTGGATTACTAGTATCTTGTTTGGCACTCTTTGCCAACCTATGTACAAATAATGTTTGCATTAATTATACACCCTATTGTGTATTAAGGTGTGTATTGCTAATATAATGGATTTCTAGGTATTAGCAATGCAATAATTTTAATGCATGCATTAACTCAATTAAAGACTCAATTGCCCCTCAATACATTTTTTATATCTTTTCCATCATAATAGTGAATGGTATCTTTGTAAATAATTTTTTAATGCAATGCATTCTATTTTTAATGCATCAAAGTGATCAAACCAAACAATGCATAAAAATAATCTATGTATAATTAATGCAAACATAACTAATACATGAATTGTTAATGCAAGCATTACTAATACACTCTATTTAACATTATTTTTTACACCCTACCAAACGACCCCTTAAAATAATAAGTATTTGTATCAAGGTAAACTCGGAAGAATGATAAAGATGAAAATATGTTAAATATTCATCCGCATACGATGTTTAATAAAAATATGAAAAGAAAAAAACTATTCGAGTCCATAGAACTCACTGTGTCTTTAAGAAAATTTAATCCCCTCAAGTACCGGAGGTCAGGGGTGGATTTACGTTAAACGAAGGGGGTTCCGAACCCCCTTCGTCGAAAAATTACACTATATATATATAAGATTAAATTTTTAATATACGTGTATATATATACTATTGAACCCCCTGAACATACACCAAAGGCGTAGCTCAATGGCGTTGGGGGTTCAGGAATTCGCTCTACTGCGCACGCAAGGTCGCGTGTTCGAATCTGGGTAGAGGCATTTTTTTTATCAGCTTATATTTTAGGCGTTTTAATTTTAAAAAAATAATAATAATGCAGTCAGAAAACGATGTTTAGTTCCATTTTTTTTTAAAATTGCAGTCAGAAAACAATGTTTAGTTCCAAAAAACTAAAACGCTGATTGGGAATTTAGGATTTATTAGTTTAATCCCTAATTATAAAGTCAAATATTAAAAAACCCTTTTCTTCTTGATTCGACCGTTTAATCTAACCCGTTTATATCCAATTCGACCCGTTTATTTGTGGATATTATTTATGTGATTAATATTTTTTTTGAACCCCCTTGATAAAAATCCTCCCTCCGCCACTGCCGGAGGTTGTAGATTAATTGCTCCCAAGATAAAACAAATTAACCATTAAAAAAGTAGTGGCACTTCAAACTTCGATAGTTTCAACGAACTCAAAAAGACAGCAACGAATCACGCACACGATCGATTTTGTTTGTAAGAAATATACGCAGAAGAAGGGAAGAATTCAATGCTTAAAAATGAGAAAAAAACTTTCTATTTATAGCCAACAAATGGTAAAAGATCACAAGGTTTTGAAAAAAGGACAACCTTTAAGAAAGGTCATAACCCTTTGAAAAAGGCACAACCTTTCAAACGGTCACAACCCTTTAGAAAAGACACAACTTTTCATTGAGGTCACAACCCTTCGGCAAAGTCATAATTCTTCATTTCCTATTCATAAATCCAACCAAACCATATGAATGTGCAATTGTTAAGTGACAAAATGAGGTGAGAATGCATTTAAATCAAACAAATTTAAGCGATAAACGCGTATATACTATATATACGCCTCATATACTTATTGATTTTACATAAACATTCGATGTAAGCAAGTTTTTCCTGTTGCAACAACCCCACTTGAGTAAGTACAACTACAAAGATACAACCAAACTTCCACCAGAATCATTAAATTACATATACACAAGCTTCTAATACTAACTCCACTAAATGATGAAAAAAGATTCAACTATTTGCTTGTTGTCAAGCTTATTCAACAAGACGACATAGAGTCTCATCCTCTAAGCGTTATTATTGAAGATTGCAGATACCTGTTGGAAGTCAACAAGGCCGAAACTTTCTACGAAATGAAGGTCACAATTGGGAAAACACGATCAAGGACGAAATGGAGTCTTCGCTCCTGACAGATGTAAGTAGTGTAGCTTATGAGAGATTTTAGTACAAAGGATTCAATTTAGAAAGGCACATTGCAACCTCTATTCTCTTCCAAATTTTCATGTTGAAGTGGTTGTTTCACTTTCTAAACAAGACGGCGATTTGGTTCCTGCACTGAAACTTTTCATGTCTTGACTAGAACAAATGAAGATCCTCTTTGCGATGTTGCAGAACTCTCTGTGGAAGTGTGAATAATTGAGCACCATATTATGATATGCAAAGTATGAGAGATCTTACATGTAGCCATAATATAATTCACGGGCAGAGCTAGCTTATGAGTTTATGGGTCACATGTATTATACATATTAAGAAATTTACTTGAGGTCGTTGTAAGAACCCAGTTATTTTTATATATTAACTTGAGGTCGTTGTAAGGACCCATAAACCTCAAATCTTGGATTCGCATATGAGCTACATACCTTTAATTTTAAGTTGTAAATGGAGAAAGAAACACTTACTGCCAAGGATAATCGCCCATAAGCATCATATCACCTTCATCGTCTGTAAAAACGATCTCCCATTTATTTCGTGCGTGGAGCTCTTCCTGGATATCGAACATCTCTTCGAGTTCCTTTAGGAGCTCATCATATCCACTCAGTTTTGTTAAATCCACAGCACGTCCCACAGCTACCCCTTGCATTTGAACCTTCTCAAGGAATTCATATAAGGTAAAAAGTATTTTTATTTCTATTGACGTCTTTGGAGTAGTAACGACCATGGAATAACGCAATTTACTTTCTCGTTTTGGTTTTCATACCTTGGTGCGACTTCTGGTGGAAGAGATCAGCTTGATGTGAACCTCCTTTGGTGGTGGATTCAACTGCTCTTGCTTCTGATCTTCGGAATCTCTTGAAAGGCCAGACTTGTCTTCTGAATCACCAGCAGAAGTTGTGTTTCTAGAGCACCCTTCAGCAGAGCCATCGGAAATGTTGGCTGGTTCTAGAGACGGATTCTCATTAACAGAACCAAATGAGGGGCATTTCAAGTCAATACCAAACAATCTACAGGATGTAATTGTATCACGTTTTCTCTCATCGTCTAGGCTAGGAAGCAGGAGATCGTTCTGCTTTCCGAATTGTGAGGATGCAAAGCTTGGAAAAGCAGGCCGAGGTGAAGCACTTTTACTGGCTTCTGTCTCATCCAAAAGCATATTCAAAGAAGCACTTACTTTAGAAGCTGACCAAATTCCATCTTCATGAGCCTTAAAAGTACTGTTGGTAGTTGAATGTGTTTGTGAAGTATGCAAGGAAAATGGATGATCACTACTTTGTCCTTCAATAACGGGGTTAAATTGCATTGAAGGAATCCAAGCGGCTAGTGCACCTGCAGCAACAGGTTCTAGCAGGAAAATAACGGGATAATAATCAAGAAAATGAAAATAGAAAACCAAATCGTATGACTAAAAAAGTTTAAAAACATGCCATGGATTATGAATATGCTTGTTTCCACCTGAAGCTTTGGGTTCGTTATGTGCTCGATGCCTTTTATTCTTCACTCCCATTGGCAGAACGAGAGGAGTAGCGACTGATGCCACATATGGTTCGATGTCCCAAGGAGAAACTCTGTCAGGTCTTGAAACAGATGCAGGCTCATCCCATTGAACCTGGAAAGATGGAAGAAAAATTATGAAATTTTACATCAATCCAAATGTATTGATTCATTCAATGTCGACAACAACCAAATTATATCCACCTTCAATGATCGCCATTTTGAATCTTTCCACTGTGAGGAACTATCTTCAACTCCTACTATGGTACCTGTAAATCTGGGAAATTACGAAGGAACAACCGAAGAAAAAAGATAATAGAGATCAGAAATGCAGTATATTGAGAAACTTTATGCGGTAGAGAAACATCTCGTTAATTCAAGCTTCAATAAAGTTGATGTTTTACCACCTTTTCTCAGGAATCTCTTCCCCTTCAAAATTCATCTTGAATCTCATGCCAACTGAATACCGATGCTTAACAGCCTCAAGATATTTGTTTAGGCCTACGATAAACTGACTTGTTCTGAAGATTTTCCACACACAATATTGAGAACATAGGCAACATTTAGCATATTCTCACCCAAAAAAAAAAAAAAAACTAATTTCAACATTGCTGAAAGGACATAATAAGGGCAGCCCGGTGCATTAAGCTCCCGCTATGCGAGAGGTCTAGGGAAGTGCCGGACCACAAGAGTCTATTGCATGCAGCCTTACCCTGCATTTCTGCAAGAGGTTGTTTCCACAGCTTGAATCCATGACCTCTTGGTCACATGGTAACAATTTTACCAGTTGCGCCAAGGCTCCCCTTGACATCTAAAGTTCAATCTTTTAAGAAAAGAGATGCATAAGAGAAACCTCGGTTTGTAATAAACGACAAACATAGTCTGGGTCGTCACAGCATGAGATGCAGTAGCTAACACTCCTAGGTGCATGCTCTGACTTGAAATGACTGATTGTGGCATTGAGCTCGGTTGGCGAGCAAGTCGTCTAATTCCTATTCGGACTTCACCTTTGTCCCTCCTAAACACGACATATTTGCAGAACATAATGAATAAATAGTGATAATTGTAATGAATATGATAGATTTAAAGCGCAATAGACAAATAAGCACCAGATATAAACCTCAAGAATACAAAAGAATCCCCCGTAACTAATCTCTTCGAGGAAACAAAGGTACTCCACCCTGTGGTAAGTAAATGCCTCCGGGGTTGGCCTGTTAGTCAAGAATCAAGAGTGAGCACTTGGGCCATATAACAATTTGATAAAGTTTCATCGCTATCATCTTTTTGTTGTTGTCAAACCAAATTGGACACTACGAGTTGTCAAATAATTACCTCTAAATATATGTTTAAAGTGCCACTCGAAGCCATGAAGGTCCTTGGCGACCAATTCCTGTGCTGGAGTCGT
>JAJOOH010010111.1:0-11271 GCA_029582605.1 Solanum gracilifrons | reverse complement strand
CCCCCCTCAAGCTAGGAGCTATGAAGATGTTCTTCATGCCTAGCTTGGACATAAGATAAGTGTGAGGGCCTTTGCCAAGTGCCTTAGTAAGAACATCTGCAGGCTGATCTGAGGATGGCAGATAGACAGTGGTAAGTAATCCATCATAGATCTTTTCTCCGATGAAGTGACAGTCAATGTCAATGTGTTTTGTTCTCTCATGAAATACAGGGTTAGTAGCAATTTGTAATGCTGAAGTTCTATCTGAATAAACAGGCACTGGTAGGGAAATGTTAACACCTAATTCCTAGAACAAACCAACAGTCCAAACAACTTCTGCAATAGTTGAGGCCATAGCTCTATACTCAGCTTCAGCTGAGCTTCTGGAAACTGTAAGCTACTTTTTGGACTTCCAGAAAACCAGAGAATCTCCATACTTGATTATGTATCCAGTGATTGACCTTTTGTTGTTGATACATGAACCCTAATCAGCATCACAAAACACCTGCAAATTATTCCTACGAGTAGATGACATTAGAATCCCTAGCCCTGGTGCTGTCTTCAAATACCTGACCAATCTGAGTGCTGCATCCATATGTGAGGCCTTTGGTGCATGCATAAACTGACTTAGACACTGAACTGTAAATGATATGTCTGGACTAGTAGTTATGAGGCACAACAACCTCCCAATCAACTTTTGATAGCTTGTAGGATCCTTAAGGAGTGTATCAACATGTGCTGGATTTATGTGAGTATCAAACTTGTTGAAGTGAGTTTTAGATTCAACTCCATATGTGTTGACACTGGTTTAGCACCTGATAGTCCCATGTCTGCTAAGAGCTCCAGAGTGTACTTCCTTTGATGTATGAGAATCCCAGCTTCACTTCTAGCAAACTCCAACCCAAGGAAGTAGCTTAGTTCCTCTAGGTCTTTAATTTTGAAAGCATACTGCAAAGATGTCTTGGTCTCATGGATCATATTGGAATCACTGCCTATTATCAATAAATCGTCTACATAAACCAATACAACTACCAGTTTATTCTCCTTCCTCTTAGTAAACAAAGAATAGTCTCTAGTGCTCTGTGTGAAGCTTGAGTCAATCAAGGTAGTGGTGAGTTTAATATTCCACTGTCTTGAAGCTTGTTTAAGCCCCTAGAGAAATTTCAACAGTCTACATGCTTGATCACGGCCAACTTTTCCATTGAAACCATCAGGAGGTGTCATATATACTTCTTCATACAAATCTCCTTGTACAAAAACATTATAGACATCCATGTGATGTAATGTCCAATGGTTTGCAGCTGCAATAGAGATAACAGACCTCACAGTTGTCATTTTCACTACAGATGAGAAGGTCTCTTGGTAATCAAAACCTTCCTTCTGATTGTACCCCTTAGCAACTAGTCTAGCCTTGAACCTCTCCACACTTCCATCTGCATTATATTTGATCTTGTACACCCACCTACACCCTATGGCCTTTTTACTCTTAGGCAATGTCTCTAATTCCCATGTTTTATTGTCTTCTATTGCCTGGATTTCATTCTTCATACCAGCGACCCATCTAGGATCTTGTACAGCCTCTGAATAGCTAGAGGGTTCAGTCTCAACAGAAAATTTGGATACAAAACATAATCCAGCATAATCTAGAACTGAGGCAAGAGAATAGTGACACTTGTTTGAACCAGCCGTGGTCACATAATCTTTGTACCAAATAGGAGATCTAGAACTTCTGTTTGATCTCCTGACAGGTGGTGACGGAGTGTCATGTGGAATCAACAGGTGCTGCAGAAGAGGAATCAACTTCACAATTCTGAGAAGGAGGTGAACCTGCACTATCTTGGCAGTTAACTGCAGGTGTAGACTCTGCAACTAAGACATCATAGGCAAATAAATCTGGGGAGTTCAGTTTTGTGTCTGCTGAGGAGTATTGTCTTGAAAAGGAAAGACAGTTTCCAGAAATACCACATCTCTACTGATGAAGAACCTTTTGTTTTCCAAGTCATACAATTTATATCCTTATTGAGTTGTGCCATACCCTACTAAAACAAATTTTACCGCCCTTGGACTGAATTTATCATGTGTGGTGAGATTGGTGGCAAAGCATAGGCAACCAATAACTCTCATGTGCTCAAAAGAAGGAGATTTCCCATACAATTTCTCAAAAGATGATGCATTTCCTAATGCAGTAGAAGGTATTCTATTCAATACATGAGTAGTATCATGAATACACAGACCCCAAAACTTATCAGGAAAACCAGCCTGAAATTTGATAGACCTTGCAGTTTCTAGGATGTGTTTATGTCTTCTTTCCACCATCCCATTCTGTTGAGGTGTGTATGGACAAGAACTCTCATGAATGATGCCATGAAGTTTAAACAGATCACGACATTTAATATTAAAAACCTCAGTACCATTGTCAGATCTTATCATTTTGATCTTTTTATCAAATTGAGTTTCTATTTCAGCAACAACTTATTTCAACAAACTGACAACATCAGATTTAAGCCTCATTAAGAAAATCCAAGTCCATCTAGAGTAGTCATCAACAATGGTTAAAAAATATGTCATACCATCATAAGTTTCAACTCTATAGGGACCCCAAACATCCATATGTAGAAGCTGAAAAATACAGGTAGAACTACTAGTGCTATGTGGAAAAGGTAATCTTGTCTGCAAGTGGACAAACAACACACTTATGTAAAGTAAAACTATTACCAAACTTGTGAAATGCATAAATTTTTCTGATGACACCCATGGGAACATTTCCCAGCCTTTGATGCCAAACATTTGTAGTAACCTCAATACCTTGAAGAGTTGTTAAGCAATGTTGTGGATGTGTATCTTTGTGACCAGACTGACCATACTGAGAGTAGAGGGTGTAGAGTCCATCTTCCTCCTCACCAATCACCCTCACCTTCCCAAATGCTAGGTCCTGAAAAACACAACATTTTTGAAAAAATGTGACACAACAATTTAAATCTTTTGTCACTTGAGAAACTGACAGAAGATTGAACGGGAAAGCAGGTACACACAACACTCTTCTAAGAACATCACCTCCTCCTATGTGACAATCTCCAACATGTGAAACCTTAGCAGAAGTACCAGTTGGTAACTGAACCTGACCTGCATTCTCTATCAAAACTGAATGATGTAAACATGTAGGATCTTCTACAATATGATGGGATGCACCAGTGTCTACAATCCACTTCAAGTGGGCAGCTGGAGGCAAATGATTACCTGTCATATTAGTAGTGCCACTTATGTTATCAAGTTTAGTTTGATCCAACATTTCGAGGAGCTTCTGATGTTGCATTGAAGTGAACATGGGCATAGATATTGCTAAGACCCAAAATGTTGTGGTGGATATGGAAATTGCATCTGAGTATGATATGGTGACTGCATCTAAGGCATCTGAGTATGATATGAAGACTTCATCTGAGCATGACATGGTTGAGTTGATTCTGGTTTATCAGATTAATAATGTTGAGGTATAGGCCTTGCATCATAAGTAGGATTTCCAGCAACAACAACCTCTCTTTTACCTTTGTAGTCAGCTGGATACCCAATCAATCTAAAACAGTTAACCTTGAGATGGCCAGTTTTGTGACAAAAGTCACATTTCAGCAGTTTGTTACATTCAGTCCTCATGTGTCCTTTTATATTGTAGAAATCACAAAAAGCATTAGGATTATAAGGTCTTCTAGGTTTATGACTACTAGGACCAGATTTAGAGGTAAACATTGCAGTAGGAACCATATCAGGCATCATCCTACTTGATCCTGCTACCATTCTCTGACTTTCATCTTGATTAACCATATCATAAGCTTGATTGATGCTAGGAAGTTGTGGCATCAATAGGATTTGGCTCCTAGCTTGATTATAGTTGTCATTAAGTCCCATAAGAAATTGCAACACCCTCTGATGTTGTGATTGTTCAAAAAATTCCTTAGATCTAGAACATGTACAAGCAGGGGAAGGCATTATAGAATCATATTCATCCCACAAATCCTTTAGTCTAGAGTAGTAAATTGATACAGACGAAACACCTTGAACAAGAGTAAAAATCTCCTTATGCAACTGAAAAATACGAGAGTTATTTACCTTGTTAAACCTTTCCTTTAAATCTTCCCAAGTCAAGTGGGAATCTGAGCAATAAAGGACTCCACTGTGAAGATCTTTACTTAGGTTGCACAGTATCCAGGGGACAACGATTGCATTACATCGATCCCAAAGTCGAGTCAAATCCCCTGTGAATTGAGTCTTCTTCACCATGCCATCAATAAATCCAACATTATTCTTCCCAAGCAGAGCTAACTCCATAGCCTTGCTCCATAAGGTGTAATTATCACTGCCAGTGAGTAGAATCCCAACATTCAGTGATCCAGGTGAATCTGATGGATACAGATACAAGGGATGAAGATGATCAAAAGTAGGAATAGCCATGGAAGTTCCTGATTGAGTTCCTGCAGCAGCTCCTTGAACATCCATGGAATTGAACAGAAAATTTACAAAAAACACGAAATTGATCTAAGAAACAATGAAATTCTTCACTGCCTGTGTAAGAATTGTTCAGATCCGAGCTCGATTTGCTCTGATACCATGTTAAGAAGATGAATTACATGAACGAAAACTCCATTGAAGAGCTAATCTGAGAGAGAAGTGAAACTGCAATGAGAAAGAGAAAAAAATATTGTTTCATTGAATTGAAGAATAATGCTACATACATTGTCTTATATACATAGCCACATGCTATTAACTAACCGACTCACTTAACTAAACCACCTCTAACCAACTTACTGACACATTCTAACTAACTAACTAAGTAGCTAAGCACACTTGTACCATTCACAGTGTGTGTGTATAATAATACAATTATAGCTAATGTCATCAAGGTACTTGTACACATTTAGTTAGTTCCTTTACAATTTTGTAAATGAAATGGCAGATTTGTATGTAAATGAGGCCTTTGGGATTAGTATACTCTTATGATCATCTGCCATGGTGTGTCCCATTCTCCCTGCAGAATACATTTTCTTTTTTTCCAGGGCCTGTTTTTGCGCACCTCGACTAATTCCGCAGGATACCTATCATCTCAATCACTACGTCACACCCTTGGGTGCCTTGCCTCCGGAATACATACTTTTAACCACTAATGTGATCTATTCCATGCATAATGTCCACATGATAATAGCAGAAAATATTGGCTTCAACATTCGTCAGCAGGGTGTGGTGTTTTCCACCAACTAATGTTCATCTGGACAAGTTGATTTGAAGTATGAAGAAATTTGAAAAATTTACAGTCAAGAAGCCTTTTTTAGTCTTGCTTTTGCCGGAGTTTGGTCAACGTGCGCGCAAACTATCCTTGAAACCACATTTATAAATCAAAATGCACTCCCTAAGGAGAATTGTGTTTTATGTTGCAGTCTGGTGCAAAGGTTACTCGAGCTTCTCCAAAAAAATGTATCCTTCTTTTGGTTGGTTTATTCAGATTTAATTCCTTAAATGGTCACCTAAGATTTAAAAATTGCCTTCAAATATCATTTTTGTTTCATTTACGATCAAATTATCACTATTTTTTTCCAAAAATACTTGACACTTAAAAACCTCATTCTCCTTTTTTATATGATAACTGATACAATCTAGGCCTTTTATATAACTAGGTGAACAATGATACTAATATTATTGGAGTTAATATCTCAAAAGGTCACTCAACTTTGAGAATTTATCTAGTAAAGTCATTGAACTTTATTTTGTATCAATACAATCACTCAACTAAATCAATGAGATTGGAAGAAGCTCAATATTTCTATGTTGAATATAATGTTGTAAAAAATGATATCAATTATGAAAGACTGTATTATTATTAGTAATTAGTTAGTAATAAAGATGACACCCACATAGTCAAACTTTCTCTAGATTCTGTCTGAAGAGAATTGAGATAAGAAAACATTCCGAACAACTTGGATATATAGTAGGTTGTGGAACAACAACATTCCTTTGTAGATGTCTTTTCTAACATAGTGGGTTATTAAAACAAGTCGTCTACAGACCAAAGTATTAATTGTTGTAACACTAAAAAAGTATCTATTGAACTTGAATCATTAGAGCATCTCTTAGTCACAGAGACAAAGAATCCTTTTAGTACTCTTATAATTGCTACTCTCATATGTTGGGAAATGTTACATCAACATGCATCAATAACTATGAAGTAGAAAAACATCAATTTCTAATATTATGTTCACTGTCTTGTAGGTCTAGAGAAGTAGATTTGGAGATTCTTGGACAAGCCTACGACTACAACTTCCATAAAAAATATGTCATTATTGTCAAATGGATTTGGCCTCGGGTTAACATCCTAAAGCTTAATAGTGATGTTTTAGGATGGACACTAACATCAATTACGACGATCAAACAAGTGAGAGACAGTAACATCCATTACGATTATTCGCCAATAAGGCCTTTTTTTCTATTTCGTAAAGATTAGATCTTGCATTGATAACCAAAAGTAACATACAAACTAGAATAGGGTACCTATACTCCCATGAAAGAAACCTATAACATAATGCAAAGGAACTATCTGTACAGATTCAATTACTACTAACACCTTCTAAGGAGTACCAATAAATTGTTCCAGTGCCACTTCGATTCTTCCTTATTTGGCTTCTGATATATATAAAAAACTCCCTCCGCGTGTATCAACTTGCTCTTCTTAAATCTGATCTTATTTCTCTCATGCCAGATAATGTAGATAAGCATAGCAAACACACAGTATAATCTTAGCTCTTCCTGCTTTCTTTCTGGTTAGCATACACACCCATTTCTATTGATCAGTTTGCCAATCCTGAATGCTCCTATTAATTCCCATCCAGTGAAACAACTTTATCCATAGAGTTGATCTATTAGTCAAACATTCAAAATATAGGTGATCAAATGATTCGACATTAGATCCACAATATGGAGGCACATCGATCCCATATTTCAACAACATTTCCACTGTTGCAAGTCTGTTTTGGACAGCTAACCACAATATAAAATTGAATCTAGGATGCACAAGAATGTAAAATACAACTCCTCCACTCCACCTTATAAGGATACTGAGGCAACAAGCAAGTATACATCCTTTTTGTGGAGTAAGTTTCACCCTTGAAATTAAAGCTGTAAGTAGAGCCCCTGGTCGATTATTCCCCTGCAATACTAGCTTCCTGATTTCAAGATCTTCCTCATAACCCAAGAAACATTCTTGGGAATAATCTGGAATGTTTCTACAGGCCCGTTCTTTATAAAGATCTAGCTATGAATCCACAAACAATCCTTCTTTCTTGCCATATTCCACAACTGTTTCACGATAGTTGCCTTATTCCACAAGCTCATATTTAGTATATTCAATCCTTCAGCAGCTTGGGGTTTGCAAATGTTATCCCAAGATACTAAAGCCTTTTTAGACACAGTAACAACTCCAATCCATAAAAATGTTCTACATATTTGCTCAATAGCTTTAATCACCTTCTTAGGAATAAGAAATATCTATGCCCAAAATGCTTGCACACCAAACAGTACTGATTTAATCAACTGAACTCTTCCTGCATAAGATAGTAATTTAGCTGACTAACAGGTAACTTTTAATGTGATCTTCTCTATCAAAGGCAAATAGTAATGTACACTCAGCTGCTTTGTATTAAAAGGCACCCCAAGATATTTGAATGGTAGTCTTCCTTCCTCAAATCCCAACTCCTCCAACATCTCTTTTTTAACATGTAGTGACACTCTAGCAATGTATAGTGCGCTCTTAATAGCATTAGCATGTAGTCCAGATGTCACAAAAAATCTCTTGAAGGCAGCATATAGGAGTCTAACTAAAATAAAGTCAGCTGTAACACCCCGAATTCGAGATAAAGGGCATAGCAAGTTAGAACTTCAAGGTGCCATCTCACAAGGATCAACCACGGCACGTGGGTGGGTCCACGCTCCGTAGGTGGCCCTGTAGATGTACACCAAGAACACTGCCTACGGCAGTAACCATGCCCCGTCACGGCTCGTGGTAACGGGTGTCGTAGGTCCCCAAGAAACTCTCTGACAACCAACCACAATTGACCAGGACAGATCGTAGGTCCATCCACGGCCCGTCAACGTGGTCTCGTGGGTCAGCCTGGATGGTTATTTTTAGGGGCACAATGGGACTTTCCGGTTTTAATTAGAATACAATGGTGTCGTTTTACCCTAGCCTAGACCACCTATATAAGTATGTTTAACCCCTAAATTAAGTCATTCTAGCCATTCTCTCATACTCACCAAAAGAATTGGGTTTCTCTCCCAAATATTCTCTCTGTAGAAAGTTGAAAAATAAGAAGAGAGTTCAAGCTAGGTCAAGTCAAATCTCCAATCTTCAAGACTTTGTGGGCTTTGTAATCAAGGTATGATGGATTTTCATCCATGGGATCCTTTCTCCCATGGAGTCCCTTATATTCCTCAATTGTGAAGTCTAAATCCCCAATTCTAGTTAGGGTTTCTTCCAATAATGTGGATTATGATGAATGTTGATCCAAATAGTTGAATTATGATTGTTTATGATTGAATTGATAGAGTTACATGTTTTTAGGATGAAACTACATGTACCCATCCCTATCCTATGATTCTAGGGTAAAATTGATATGATTTGGGTTGATGCCATGAAGGAAAACTTTGTGGGATTGTTATGTCCTTATAGGTTGGATGATTGGTGATTTGAATTGCTTGAGATTGAAGCATATAGACATGAATGCTTAAGAGTAAAGTAAATAGACTATGAATTATTGATGGTTGATATTATGATGTGGAAGAGATACTTCCCACAATGAATTGCTAAACATGATTGTATGACTGTGAAATACTTACTCACATGAATGATTCTAGGTTGAAATGGTTGCTCACCTAAAATGAATCTAGACTAAAATGTTAAATGAATGATGAGGCTAGAGGCGACTACCCTTGACCTCCATATGTTAAGGATATGAAGTGATTTCCCAAACTCTTTGGAATTGAACAAGAGGTGATTCCCCACATTCTTATTGTGATGAATGGACATCAAGGCGAGTATTCATGATCCTTATAAAATGATGTGGAGGCGAGTACCCTTGTCATATGATATGATTTTTAAGGCTAGTACCCGTGATCTTAACGTAAGTAAGGCAAGAGGCGAATACCCATTAGCCTTTATAACCTAGGCATAGGGGCGAATCCCCATGCCTTTAAAAGTAGGTATGAATAATGTGATTATGTTATAAAGAATGAATAGTTTGGATTGTAGCTTGAGTAGCCTTCTATGAGATGTATGACTAGAGGTGAATCCCCATGTCTATAAAAAGGTAAGCTAATGATAAGAATGATAGATGATGAGCTTGGATGATGTCCTAAGGTGGCCTACTTTGATGAGTAAGACTAGTGGAGGATTGTACATATCTTGGTTAAGTATGCTGTGAGGTTACTTTATGAAGTATTCTAGTATGTTATGATGACTTATGTGCATGGAATATGCTTATGACCTATGTTGTTATCTCTTATGATTATAGTATATGTCTTATGTTGACTAATTCCTATGTTATGCTTATGTTAATGTTTATGTTAGTCATCATATTTAGTACATCTTTGTACAAACGCATACTCTTGCCTACATTTCTAATCCAAATATAGGGTCCAGCGATATTGGCTTCCATCCTCGTGGCTAGATTACAGTAGAACAATGATTGAAAATTTGGTGAGTCCTTATAGCATTTGAGGATTTGACCACCAGTTTCCTTTATGTCTTTCTTTTATGTTAGAACTATTGTATGGGATATGTCCCAAGACTATTCATGTTTTAGATGGTTTGAGACTTCTACTTCGTTTTATATAGACTTTGATCGTATTGGAAAAATGTTTTAAATTTTCGCATCATTTTCTATTATCTTATGTTATGATATGCTAAGTGGCTTGTATGAGGTATCTCAGGGTCTTGTACACCATGTTACATCTAGGGTGTACCCCTGGGTCGTAACATCAACCCTGCACAAGATTATATCTAAGGGCTTGACTAGAAGATTGAATACAATTATTGATGACTTAGTGGGGCTAGCTTAATCTGCTTTTGTTTAGGGAAGAAGTATGATAGATAATATTTAAGTGCTACACTAGAAAGTAGTTCTCCCCAAGATGTGTTTTAAAAGTTTATCTAAGGAAGACATATGGCACCTTAGAATGGAGCTTTTTAAGAAAGCTACTAGTGGATATGGTTTCCTGGTAAATGTATACATCTGATTATGACATGTGTGTCTACTGTGTCATACTCCTTGCTAATTAATGGGGGTTTAAATTCACTTTTTAAGGCTAAAAGAAGATTGAGACAAGGAGATACCATGTCTCCTTATCTCTTTGTCTTTGCAATGGAATACTTAGGAGGGGAGCTAAACATGATTGCACATAATGGAGATTTCAACTTTTATCCCAGATGTAGTAAATTGGGTAGTGTGCACATATGCTTTGCTGATGATTTGGTGATGTATATACATTGTAGAACAACATGCTATAGACCTATAATCTTTGACATGGGTGGGGGTTGGCACCTTTGATATCAAAGTAATGACAGTAGTGTTAATTGCAGGGTGCATAATACCTATTCTGAAGAAATATTGCATACCCTCTACCACATCTTCCTTAACTATCTCCAGTTCCTAGTGAAAAATTCAAAAGGAAACCCATCCACCCCTTGGCTTTCTCTTTTGTCATACTGTTGATAGCTTTATAAATTTCTTTATAAGTTACTTATCTGATCTTCTTGTGTTGTTGTTGTAGGTTGAGACACTGACCTGTCTTAACCACTTCTGAGTTAACACAGGGTAACTCAGTTGCACTTAGGGGCGGACCCACGTGTTGTCCAGGGGGTTCACCCGAATCCCTAATAAAAAATTACACTGTATATAAAAGATGAATTTTCTGGATTTATGTGGATATATATATTTTGAACCCCCTCAATGACAAGGTGAAGGAGATAGCCCAGCGACAGCTCCCTTCAATATTAAGCTTGACGTCCAGGGATCGAATCCCTGGGTTAGCGGTTTTTTTTTTAGTTTTTTACTTTCAGTTTTTTTTTTTTTTTTTTTTAGTTCCAGTTCCGATTTTCATGTTTTTTTTTTAAAATAAAAAGAGCTAAAATGTGGTGTTAAACCCAAAAAATTCAAGGGTCCCATACTCCCATTCCTAAAAGCTAATAACTTTTTCACTTTCCAAATCCCTAAATCACTTTCTTGTTCTTCCCCAACACTCAAAACTCAAATATTAAAA
>JAJOOH010010109.1:0-11870 GCA_029582605.1 Solanum gracilifrons | reverse complement strand
AAATCAGCGAAATAGATTTCCTTCATTGGCACTCTCATCAGTCATCAATCAGCGAAACAGAGAAATCAACGGTTTCAAAATTCTCTGGAACCCATTTCAAGCTTCACGCCTTCAATTCTCATGACACCCAAGACACAGAAGACATCAACAGAGTAGAAGAATTCAACCCAACACCCATTTCAACCCAAGTTTTCGATTCCTGCTTCACCTGATGAGAAGAAGTTTACGGGTGAGAAAGTTACAAAGGTGCAAATATCTTCTTCTATCTTTTGTTTACACATCTTCTGATTGAGTTATAATACATGCCTCGCTTCTATACAAGATGAGAAACCATAAAATGCCTTTATGAAGTGTTTGCTAAGTTGATGTCACCTAATTCAGATTTCACTGAATTAATTTTTAAACCAAGTTTATGCATATGTTTGCTCTAACGTTGAAAAGGAAAAACGTTGAATGATGTGGATATTTTCTTTTTTAAGAATACAAAGTCGCGATAAAGGTAGAAAATTTAGATGGTATTAATTTTGATATGGATCACCGTTGAGAACTTTGCCTGAGGTATTAAATTCTATTTTCCGTCTTTAGAAATGTTTCATGTAGCTCCTAATTGTGATGCTTCATTTACATATTTTTAAAATTTTATCTTATAACAGGGATAAAGAATGTCCGAGTCAATTTGATGTTATAGACTTGATGCTAACTGCTGTGCGTTATATAATTGCATATTTTTTAGACACCAGATATGGCCAAGTTCCATCTGCAATGTTAACAGAATCTTTGATAGGTAAAGGAATGCAGACAAAAAAGCTAAACATCTTTTTTCTTCCGTATAGCTCCCTGACAACTACACAGGGCAATGCTTGATATAAAGGTCTCACATATACATTTGCAGGGTGTTTATCGTATGAGTAAGAAAATCACTGTCTTCGCTCCCAGCAGACAGTGATTGGAGGATCCATCCTCGCATCACTTAGCACCTTCCAGCAGGCAAGCCTTTATTTTTTAAAAATCTTCTCTTGCATAAACTTTGGCAATTTTAAGCTACATTTTGAACTGTGTTGTTACTAACTTAAACATGTTCTGTGCTTAATCAGATGTGGATTTTGAAGGGCGAGTACGACAAGTCTGGTCCATCCATTGTCCACAGGAAGTGCTCCTAAGGTGCTGCTGCTATATTTTTACATCTGTTTGCGAGTTCTTTTTTATTTTTTTGTTCTTCCTGCTAAAGCTATTATGTCGTCCATAGTGAACTCAGGTCTGCTGTTATAGGCAAGTATTTGAGATGCGGCTATCAAAGAAGGGCGATTAAAATCATTGTACCGCTGATACTATTTTATGTTTCCAGTGCAAGCCTCTTTTGTAAGTTGACAAACTCGATTTGTAAATATGTTTGGGACTCAACTAGTGGTTAGAGTATTGATTTTGTAAGATTTGTGTCCAGAAAATCAAATTAGAAAGATAACTCGCGATGTTTGAATAAGCTCGAAGAAGTGGATTTGAATTTCAAATCGTGTCTTTTTTTTATGTGTGTGAGAGAGAGAAATTTGAAGTGTTGTTTAGATTTGTTGGAAACTACTAAAGAGATTGTCTCTATAAAATTTGAAGACATTTGATGGAGATCTGATTAGATGATTTTGAACAACAATTGCAACTGAAGATGGATATGGATATGTATATTATTTTCGTAGTTAGCAACGTGTTATATATTTATATGGTGGATATATTGTTTTCTCATTCGGTGTTTGGTATCCATATTGGAGTCCGACTAAATTTGGATTTGTGCATTTCAAGGGGCGGCGCTCTTGACATGATTTTTTCCATTCCACGGCTCGTGCTCCTAAATTCTAATTAAGGATAGAAAAATCTCAACTATATCACCACAACTCATATCAGTTATATTGGGTATACAAGTGTAAACTAAGATGATCTTCTAGACTTGTATTTGACATGAATTCATACACAAGTAGCCTTTGAATACCTCTTTCCCCATTAACGGCACAATACCTATTCCACAAGCAAGATATATACATATAACGCCTACAGTCTCCTGAATAATCCTGCCAGGATGTAGACACAAGTCAATATCAATACTTTGCTCTTTTTATCAAAGATGAAAGATTAAACATCACCTTCCACCAAAGAAAGAAGCCAAATTGGTAATAATACTAATATTTGGGCACGTGTGTTCCCAGTTACTTTTATATATAGATACGTTAGAATGATTACAATTTTATGCAAGAATGCATGTAATTAGTAATAAAATACAACAATTACAAATTAATTTTTAAGAGTTTGACAAGAAACACCAAATGAGAGGTGAATTTTATGAACCGAGTCCAGTCCAATGTAGATACAAATGTCATACAAGTTGTTATTGGGCTGACAAGAGCTATTGGGCCGAGAACGAGCAATAGGGCCAGGTTAATTTGGGATCCGGGTTGAGTAGTGGGCATGAACCGGTTCCATCAAAAAGGGTAGTGATATGTGAGTTAGGAATTATGCAAATTGTTGAGAAAAATGTCTAGTCCTCTCATCCCCTTTCTTTGAGTCTCTGCTTCTCATCCCTTTCTTCTACTGGTGTTTTTTTAATTTCCATTTAGTTCCTAAATTCCTTTGTAATTTCAATTACGAGTTTGTGAAATAGATTTGTCGGTTGTTTGAATTTGAATTGTGTTGGCCTTGTTATTGGGTTTGTTACAAATTTTAATGTTTAAAATTAATTAAGCAACAAACCATAAATTTTGAACTATAATTGGCCGGTAGTCAGCAAACTTCCAATAAAATCACAAAGGGCTACACACTTGCTACAATAAGAAATTAATAGAAAATCAAATTAAAGAAGCTTAATGGAAGAGAAAACTCACAAAAAGATAGAGAAGGAAAAAGTACAACATACACATCCTTTTTAAAACTTAAATCATAACAATATAGATGGAAAAAGAAATACAATACATAATTTTCAAGTTCTTGTGGAGGCTTCTCCCATAACCAATCAAAATTCAAGAGTCATCTTCGTCGAGTCAAACTAAAATGTGAACCAAATAGTACAATAATGATATAAGTCATTACTTTAACTATAGAATGAAAATGATAATATTCTTGGGCAGGGGTCTCATGAAACAAAAAAGATGAATTGATATAGATAAAAATTAAGGATATTTTTGACTTGTATAGAACAATCGTGCTCCACATAAGTGACATCTTATTATAATGTTTGACTTGTAAATGTTAAGTATTTATAGGGTTTATGTTGCAGTAACTATTTCCTTAGTATATTTTGAGTGTTTGTTAATTCTCTTTGCTTGTCTGTTAATTCATTTTGACCAGTGTGTACCATCTAGTATTTGAGATAATTTGCTCAAGAAAATTGATTGCTTAATATATGTTAAAGGGTCCAAAAAATGCAACCTCAATTTCTCAATCAGGTAGCCAACATCTTGATAAGAGTTACATCAGTTTGAATGCCTGCTTCCATTATTTACTCCATGTTGTACCTCATTGATTTGAAGTTTGATGCGACTGCATTATTACATCAGTTTTATGGATTTGATGTTCAGAAAGCTTTGGTGATTATGAAGTTTCCTTCAAATTATGTCCATTACTCAACCTCAGTGACTCCTCCAAGTTAGCGGAAGATCAAGGAAGTCTATTCTGCTCAGGATGAATTCAAGGTTAGATTTACTCGTGTTTCAGTCACGTATACCAAGATGCTTACTTTGTACTAATAGTTTGCACTCTCATAAATCAGCAAAATAGATTCCTTCATTGGCACCCTCATCAGTCAGCGAAACCACCGGTTTTAAAATTCTCTAGAACCCATTCTATCTTCATGCCTTCAATTCCAATGACACCCGAGACACAAAAGACATCAACAGAGTAGAAGAGTTCAACCCAAGTTTTCGATTCCTGCTTCACCTGATGGGAAGAAGTTGACGTGTGAGAAAGATCTAAAGGTACAAATATTTTTCTTCTCCCTTTCTTACTGCGGCGCTTAAATTGGTTTTGCCCCACTTTGCATCACAATGATGTTGGAGTATATCGGTTTTATACTGGTATTCAGATACTTAAAATGGGAAATTGCTTTCGAAAATATAGTTTTCATTGTTCGAATTTTTTTTAAATCATCTGTTGATCCAAAATTTTCATTTTTCTTGATCTTCTTCTATCTTTAGTTTTACATATCTTCTGATTGAGTTATAATACATGCCTTGATTCTATATGTCAAATGCCTTTATGAAGTGTTTGCTAAGTTGATGTCGCCTAATTCACATTTCACTGAATTAATTTCTGACCCAAGTTTATGCATATGTTTGATCTAACATTGACAAGGAAAAACGTCGAATGATATGGATATTTTCTTTTTTAAGAATACAAAGTCACGATAGAGATAGAAAATGTCGATGGTATTAATTTTGATATGGATCACCGTTGAGAACTTCGCCTGAGGTATAAATGATGCTTCATTTACACATTTTAAAAATTTCAGCTTATAATAGCTATAAAGTGTGTCCGAGTCTATTAGATGTTATAGACTTGGTTCTTCTTTGTTTAATTCACTTTCTTCAATTTGATCAGAAAGTACTTCTCTAAAGGCATGTTGATTTTATTGTTTTACACGATTTCTGTTTGTGTTACTTTTTTTATTTCTAATTTGTTTTATGAATGTTTTTTAAAGTTTAATTTTCGATGCTTCCAAGTTTCAGCAGTCTTGATTCCTGAAGTTTTGTGGGTGAGCATGGTTCTCTCCTTTGAACTGTGAATGCATCTTAACAATAATTTGATTATTGAATGCATCTTAAGCGTTTATACTGCTAATGAAGATATTAAAACCGTTGAAGAGATCCCCTTGAATGGTAGAAAAATAAAGCAACATCAGTATATAGTGTAATTGATCGATTATGTTTCAGGCTACTTGTGGACTCTTTGACAAACTAAAATTAGTATAGATTGTTAATATTGATGCTGCTGATGTTAATAATCACTTGGCTATTCTGAAATATGTGGAGGATATTTACAAATTTTATAAGCTCACAAAGGTTTGCTGAATATCATATGTCTCTGTTTCGATGCTGGGGTAATTACTTTAATGTGACAAATAATAGTTTTGTGACTTTACTGTGTAGTGTATAAAATTCATGTTATTTTGATGATTTGGTTGATTCAGGATGAACGTCGATTGTATGATTACATGGATTCACAACAAGATATCAACGCCAGGGTCAGAGCTAGCGATTTTTCTGGAAGGTTGAACTACTTGAAAAAAATGAAAGCTACATTACTTCACACAGTTGCGAGATGAAGAGAAACTTTTTAGGATATATTGTCAATATTCTTAGCATTGTTAGTACTGTAACTCTCAACTAAAAGCTGGGCAAAGTTACAATTTTCATCCAAAACTCAGTGATGTCATTTTCTCACACTCAAAATGATGTTTAATTTCATGAATGAAACAATACATATTACTTAGGTTGAAGCCCCATTTTCTTCCTCATTTTCCCAACGTATAAATCCTTAGACTTGATCATCCAGGGACTAATCCAATGATCGTCGTGAATGAAAATTGAGCCACTGCATCTTGTCTTCCTAATGAAACAATAATCTTAGGCGCTGAATGATGATCGAGGCTCGTATGCTGAAAGTTTGCTTTCTTTTTCTCCGCTCATCAAAAGTTTCAAGTTCTTCGCGGCCACTAGAGCATGTCTTTGAGCTGAATATCCTTATTTAAGTTCCTGGTAACAAAGAAAGCATTAGAATTCAATTGAAGAATAATTACAAGATCAACATACACAGTATTGATGAGAAAGACGAGTTTATGTAGACCTTACTCCTACCTTGTCAGGTAAGAATTTAAATGAGTAACAAAATCGAAAAATTCAAGTGCTAGCTGCTTCAAGTCCTCTGGCTACTGCTATATTATCAAAATGCCTTTTAAATAGACTGTATGCTGACCTTACCTCTTGAAACAACATATCCAGTGTAATCCCACAAATGGGGTCTAGGGAAGATATCAAGGTTGTTTCCGATAGACCCTCGGTTGTAGTTTCTCTATTGCAACAAAACTAAAAAAATCACCACCCTTCACATATGCTTGAAGGATGCAGCCCGTGATTTTTTCATATTCAGACTAATACTAATCCAAGTCATTTCAAGAATAAAATGTGATCAATTAACCTACCATTGTCTGGCAAGGAAAAATCAAAGGCGAGACGGAATTAAAATGGCCCACCACATAGAGAAATGATCTAACTAATCGTAAGTCAAAGGAACTCAATACCACAATTCTCCAAGTTCATTTAACCATCCTGACCTTGAGTTTGAACATCTAATACGATATCTGATACATAACATTAGTTGATCATAAAGATGGTGAAACAAGTTTTGAGTTCTTTTATTTCCTTTTTATGCTAGTCTTAAGGAACTCTAATTTGGCCTATATTTTTGGGCAACGATTGCATAAATAAACAGAAAATCATAATCCAGACAATGACACAAAATTCTCATCAACATTGCCCACTTATATTTGATGAGAATGAAACTAAATCTTTTGGATTCATTAGATATGTTCAACTCAAAAATTTCATAATCTCCTTTATCTAGATTGGTTTTATTTCTTTTTCAAAGAATGTAGGTGGGATGAAAATAAGAAAAAAAAAGAAAAAGGTTGTAGCTTTTATGCTCTATGATTTGCCATTTTGCTTTGAGGAAGACGATGATAAAAGATGGGTTAAATGAATTTGGGAATGGGTGGGTTTTAAAATTAATTTAGGTTATTTAAAAGATAACCAATAGAAAATTGCCACGTTATTAATGAATTTATTAATTGGGTTTAAATTGGGACCATTAAAAATAAAGGGCAATATGGGACCTAAAGGTAGACACCAAGGGTATTTCAAGGCTAATAGGTGGATGAAGGGTAGTTTTATATCATTTCTAATAATTTAAGAGTATTTTAGGCTCTTTTCTGTTTAATTAAACATTGAGTCTTTTAAATTTGTACTATTCAAACAAAAATTATCAAATTTGTACTATTCTTGCTGGAAAAAATGGAGGTTCACCGAATTTTTTCACTTTTGACCCAATCTGATTTTATTTTCTTGATTAAATTTCCTTCAACAACTTTTAACTCTTTTGAAATTTTCAGTTAGGTTTTTTAGATTTATATCAGTTCTTCTGAATTTTTTTGATTTGACTGTCATTTGTTTAATAGGTACTTTTTCGATAAAGATAATAATGACAATATTGATGGTGGAGAAATGATATTAGAAAGGAAAAACGAAGGAGAATATAGAAAGGGATGAAGGTGGAACAATGACAGAAATTGGGGTGGTGAAGAAAGGTGGAAGATTAAGGTGGTGTGGAATTTTGAGGAAGAAGACTGCTAAAGAATTTCTTTTAATTTTTTTTATGTTTAGATTTTTGCTCAACTTTTAAAATGTTGACATGTCAATATTTGAATGGCTTGTACTAATGTTTCTTAATAGGTACATGTTTTGAATAAAATATGTGTTCAATAGGTACAAACTTCAATTGAGGTATTCAAGTGAATTATGAGGGTAACTTTAAGTGGCTATAGATGACTTAAGGTTTTTTTTTTTTATGTCATCAGGCAAAATTCAACTTGACCTATTTTTAGAACTATTAATTTCATTTTATGAGAAGAGAAAATAATTTTAAAAATGATGTTGGTTTTTTTCTTTTCTACAACTCATGTCAACTTTACGAAACAAGACAAACACTATATGAATGAGTCCCCCACCTGGGGTTGGCACTTGGGCCCCCCTAATTAAGAACCCTTCCCCTCTTGCTTCAATTATTTAATTGAATAGTCTTTGTCTTCTTGTTGGGTGAAAAATCTTACTTTTTGGAAAAGAGAAAAAAAGACAATTTTGCTTCTTTTGTTAATTAGTTATAATGGAATTTATGTATTATTTATGCATAATTTACTTATTTATGTTTTATTTATTTTGTTTTTTATCCTGCATAAAATAATACTATATAGATTTCCTCATATTAAAATCTACGTGTATTAGTTATGTGAATTTCTAAATTGTAAACCAAACACAATATTAGTTTTATACATGAATAACTTACCACTTACCCAAATATCAAACATTTTATTACTTATACACTTGCATAATTTATTTCCAAACCAGCTACCAAACGACCCATAATCAGCATCAACAGGTAAAGTAAAGTTCCTTTAGTAATTGAAGATAGAAAAATTTATCTTCTCAAATTAATTTCTTAAAATCATTTTGTGGTTCTTTGTTTTGCTTTGCAGATGTTTCAAAAGCATACAAATGATGTTCAGATCTTAAAGAAGCTGAGGACGACTTTCTTTGGTCTTGAGGCTGTGCTAATATTTCGTAACGTTAACATCATAGTTTCTTATGTATAAAAATAATATTAAATAAGGTATCAAAAAGACATGCTAATTAAAAAGGCATGCTACAATAATATCAACAATTTGCTATAGAGAAAAAAATATTATAGGAGAAAAATAATTAAAGAGTAGTGACTATAAAAGAAGAAAAAAATATGCTACAAAACGAGAAAGGAGAAAAAATTGATTTTAATTCATGAAGATGTCTTAATATGCAACTCATTTTGCTTATATATACCAAATTAAATTCTGTTCCTTTCACTTTTTTCTATGAAGATTAGTTTTAATTTATTTGATGAGATCAGTTTTGGAATTCTATAATGATATAACTTAAAAGGAGTCGTTTGATACCTGATGCATGTATTAGTAATACATGAATTAGTTATGATGAAATCTATATATTATTTTATGCAAAGATTTATTATGCATGGTTTGCTTATTCATGTATTACTTATTTCATCTTTTATCAAAATGTAAAGTTATCATTCAAATAAGAAATTCAATTCTGTTAAATTCAAAATTCCATAATAATATTTTCAAAAAGGATTATTTTTTTTAAAAATAAAAATAAAAAGAAATCTTCAAGAAGGTAAAGTAAAGTAAACATGTTAATGATATGGTGGGTTCTTTTTGCACTATAATGAGCTGCATAGAGATTTATCATTTTAACTCTTTTATTTTTGAGTCTCCCACTAATTAAGAACCCTACCCCTCGCTTCAATTATTGAATTGACAAATAATGAGTAGTCATTTTCTTCTTGTTAGGTGAAAGTCTTTGTCTTCTTGTTGGGTGAAAATTCTTACTTTTTGAAAAAGAGAAATAAAGACAATCTTGTTTTTTTCTTTAGTTAGTTGGAGTATAATGGAATTTATGTATTATTTTATCTATGATTTACTTATTTATGTAATACTTATTTAATCTTTTATTCTGCATAAAATTATATATAAATTTCCTCATATTAATCTACATGTATTAGTTACTTGAATTTCTAAATTTAAATTGAACACCGCATTAATTAATTTTATACATGAATAACTTACCTCTTAACCAACTATCAAACATCATATTACTTATACAAAATTTAACACTTACATAATTCATTTCCAAACCAAGTACCAAACTACCCATAATTAGCATCAACAGGTAAAGTAAAGTTCGTTTAGTAATTGAAGATAGAAACATTTATCTTCTCAAATTAATTTCTTAAAATTAAACCATTTTGTGGTTCTTTATTTTTGACACGCCCCGAGCCTAGACCCTGAGCGGGACCGGCACCCGGAGACCATTGCTGGCCCCAAGCGAACCCTTGGCCTGACTTTCTTAACTCAGCGGAAACCTAACTCAACAGAATAGCTCAATGCCATGCAAAGACATAAAACAAGTTAACTAATAAAATCTGGCCCAAAAGGGCAACTCGAGTCTCAAAATAGAATATTTACATAGATGAGAGACTCAACACTAACTGACTGACTGTCTATGAAGCCTCTAAAATACTGAGATGGATGTTGGGACAGACCCCGCAACATCCTAATAAAACAAAACTAGGAACACAAAATATCCGAGTCCTCCGGAAGGCAAGGAGGCTCACCACTGACTCTGGAGTGCTCAGCTGGATCAACGGCATGCTGGATGCTGATCCTGGGTATCTGCGTCTGCATCATAAAACGATGCAGGCCAACTGGCATCAGTACATGGAATGTACGAGTATGCGAGCTGGACCGCTAAACAACGACTTAAGCTTGAAAGGGATACAAAAGAGAACTTACCTTGGCTCTGTTCAACTCATGAATAACTGAACTCAATATAAAGCAATGAGACACATGCAATATATATAAAGCTTGTAAAACTATTTAAAACATAACGTAAAAATCATATTTATAATATCATGAAAATACCATGCTTCCTCTCAAAGTCTACTTGTGCAATGCATGAATGAAGTCCCATACCCCCATCCATACTAAGCAGAACCACTCAAGGAACCATGCAATTTCTACTGTGGGAGCTAACCGATAACCACCACTATGAGTTCTAGTGATGATACAACGTTTTACCTCACGTTGCCCGAGGACCATCCTATACCTTGCCGTGATATAGGACCTTACTTTAACTTTTGCTTAGTGGATCCACTAGCTTAACTTTCGTGATCATCTAAAAAGTATGACCCGAGAAATCCCATGTTGGGCTACATGGTTCTTATGGAGAGTTGAGTTAATATGAACTCGTGTCCCCAATTCGGTGTTCAAGACTACTCCCAAAAAAATATTTTAGCTCATAAGTGTTTTAAACACATCTTTCTTTAGTTGAGATAATTACTCAAAACTAGCCAAAAAGGCTCTTGAAAACTCTTTTTAAAAAGAACATCTCAAAACCATATTTTAATAAGATCATTGATGACTCGGGATATTCATACTGCTTAAACATTGATGGTATAATTAGAGACCATACTGTTTAAACATTGATGACATACTCGATTTGTCATACTAATCATATTTTAGAAACTCTTTCGCAAAACTCATCTTTTTCTTAAAAGAGATAGTACTCAAAATGCTCAAAACTTTTTTGGAAATCTCAGTTTCCTATCATCTTAAATGTGAAAACATTTATAAACTTCTTTGGGAATACTTAGTTCCCTAATAGCTTTTGAGAAATGAACTCAACTTTATGCTCTTGACTTAACTTAAAACTCGATACTCTTTACTTGACTTGAAACTCTATACTTAACTTGGAACTTGAGCCTTAAAATGAAGTTAAAACGTTCAATAAAGACTCTTGAAAAACTTTAAAGACTTGCTTAACTTCTAAGCTTGGCTCTAACTTCACTTGACTTTGATCCTAACTCACCTTGAATTGGATTATGGATTCAAGGGTAATGATCTCATGTTTACGACACTTCTGATTCTTTTACTCACTTGCTCGAGTCTTGAAACAAGTTACTATAAATTGTAGACGACTCCTCAAAAAGACTCAAAGGGATTTCCTTAGAATATTCGAAAGAATTCTCAAAACATAACTCTCAACTCTACCTTGAATTTGAATTATGAATTCAAGATTTTGATCATGTTAGGAATGACTTTTAGGTGTTTAGAAGTAGCTTAGAGTAGTTAGAATCGAAGAAGGTGCACTTTAAATGAACTCAAACGGGGCAACCGACGACAAACTGGATGGGGCAGGTGACCCTGGCGCTATGGGTGGCGCGGGGCGCCAGCCCCTAAACTTCAGAGGTGGGTTTGGGGCGCTCTGGCAGGCGCATCGCGCCAGGCCCCCAACCCAGAAATTTCAGCAAGTTTATTTTCTCGTTTTCTCACCTTATTTCACCTAAAATCGAATGGTTTCTTCCCCAAATCACTTAGAATCATTAAAACCCTCAACATACAATAGATTCAACTCAAAAACACAACCGGAAACATGTCCCAAATCAACAAGGGACTTCAACAACACAATCAACAACATCAACAACACAACCCAACAACTTCAACAACATAACCA
>JAJOOH010010107.1:0-18493 GCA_029582605.1 Solanum gracilifrons | reverse complement strand
CTGACAGTGCTTCAATATTTCGGGCATAACTTTTTACTCCGAGGTCGAAATTGGGCAAACTCGGTGGCGTTGGAAAGAGGACTCAAAGACCTATCATAAGATAGGTAATTTACCACCTAATTCATTTTGAGCTAAGAGATATGACCATTTAAAATTGACCCTTACAACTCACTAGTTCAAATGACTAGTTTCCGGACGTCACGGTCATTTCTCATCATTTCATCAAGTTCTCAACTCCAAACTCACATGTGAGGCTCTAGTTTCACTAGTTCGTTTTTAGGGTCATTACAAAAACCCTTAGGAAAAATCAAAATTAGAAGACTTCATTCAATATTCTTTCAATCTTTTTTAAGAATCTTCTTCAAGGTAAGTCTTTCTCCAAGAATTCCATTCTTTTCAACTCAAATTCCTCCATACAATTATGAATTACTAATGAAAATCATAATTCTTGGCCATAGATTTTCAAGAAACTAATTCAAAAATCTCAAGAAAGGTTTTCTTGATCGTTTACCTTCAAGCTAGGGTTTCAAGGCGTCTAATCAAGTTCTTCTTCAAGAACCTTGTTTTTCTTTCAAGTATTAAGTCTATCATAGTGTTGGACTAGTTCATTTGGACGCCCTACATCTACTTTCAGATCAGTAAAAGAGTAATGTAGGATACTTTTCCCTAGATTTGAGTATTCTTGAGATAAGTTGATTTTGAGTTCTTGAGTTCATGTTCCTTTTAAAAGTTATATTCCTAATTATAGAATTTATATATTGTTATTGAGATGTTTCAATCATGAATCATAACTCTTGAATTCATAATTCTAATTCAAGAAAGAGTTAATAGTAGAGTTCAAGAAAGTCTTTGAGTTCAATTGTGAATCCTTTGAGATCAACTGTCGATTTGAGCTAAGCTTTGAGGAAGTAAGTATGAGAATGAGAACAGTCCTATACCTGAGTTCCACATTGTTATTCAGACCCTTGAGTCGAGTTGTTCATGCCCATAAATCTGTATGAACTCCATCAGTTGAGTATCTTTGAGAGGAGTAGTATCTTCAAGTTTTAAGTCTTAAGTATTGAGTTCCTAATCATTTTGAGATTATATTTATAATCATGGGACTACTACATGTTACACAAGAAGCCTTGAGTTGAGTTGTTCATACCCGTAATTCCGCATAAACCCTACTGTCATGCCTCAAGCTACCCCGAGACGTGGACAGAGGACCTAGGATCACGAGTGACCCCAAGCTAACCCTGTTGGCATATCATAAGCATACTAAGAATAATAAACTGATGCGGAAGCTTAAATATCATTAAAATAAAAGTGATGGGGAAATACCCATTCTAAAACTGTATAAATATAATCTTAGTTTAATTGAAAAGAACTATCAAACTCAAATACTAAGTTGAAATCTTACTATGTCTGAAAATAGCCTCTAACTGACTAGAAATATTGGGGCATGCCCCAGCTAAATCTAGCAAAACTGAAACTAAAAGACCAAAATACTGAAGATAACATGACTATTGTGTTCGAAGAATGAGGACTCACCATTGTAGCTACTAAACTAAAGATCGGGAATCGATCTATACGTGATCTGGAAGCTGAGAACCTGAACCTATATCACGAGAAGATGTAGCACAGAGTATGCGTCAGTACTTGAAAGGTACTGAGCATGCATGATAGAGTAAAGCTAAAATAAACATATACCTGAACAAGCAATAAAGCAAGAATATAATATGAACATGATATATATACTAAATACTGAACTAACTGAATCCAATCACCACGTTTATAACATACTGATACGGAGTACTGACTGTACTGAAATGTGGTCATGCAATGGAGTCTGACTGAACTGTGGGAGCTACTAATAATCGATAATAAAACCACATGACCTAAATGTGTAGTCCAATGTATACGCCCCACCGAGAAGATCCAATACACCTGGCCAAAGGTATAGAGGCATGCTGGCGTGATCACTAAAATGATGCCCACAAAGGGGACTTACAACCTACATGACTCGTAGTTCTGGGACTATATGGGTGACTGACCCTAGTCCACTCGGTATTATGCTACTCCTTATAGATTAAGTTGATTAACACATTATGACTGAATTTCTAATATATCATGGATAGCTCAAACTGACATGCAAATTGAGAATGCACATTTATATACTGATATTGACACATTCAAAACTAAGGCATGTATATATAAAGTACTGAAATATCTGACCTAGCATGCGTAATTCAATAACTAAAGAACTAAATAGCTAGGGTTCTGAATTTCATGCAAGAAACCAAGTATTAACATGATAATCTGATTTGGAATATTAAATTAACTAATTCATGATAACCTACTGAAGTTCTAGAAACCCTAGGTCTCGTCAATAATAGGGAATCAAGAACCTAACTGAATTCTAAGGACCTAATGGGTGAAAGAAACCCACTAGTGAAATCCCACATACCTGGTGATGAATTCCATGGAGAAATCTTTCGATTTCTGGGTTGGAACTGATGGAATCTTGATGCGTTCTTGAACTAGGATTGGTAGACTTTTTGCTCCTTTTTACGCTCTAATTTTCTAAGTTTTGAAAGAAGAGCTGACTTAGGTAAGTTCTAGGTATGTTTCTAGGCTAAAACTAACCAAAACCACGTAGTTTAGGGTTAAAACGATGTACTTTAGGTGTCCAACGAAATAGAAAAAGACCAACAGACCCCTGACTTATGTTACAGATGGGGCTGACCACGACCACTTCCACGGACCGTGAAACGGACCACGAACCGTGAAATGGGTTGTGGTGTTTGGTCCAGGGGCTGGGGGTTTTGGGGTCTGGTCCACGTTCCCCTACCACGGCCCGTGTGGAGGACCGCAGACTGTGGAGGTCCCCGTGGTCCTTACTTGGGCTATTGCCTGGAGGCTCAGGTCTGGGGACCTACTGGATAGCCTTCACGGACCACCCCATGACCCGTGTGAAGGACCACGGACTGTGAAGGTCCTCGTGGTCTTCTCTTGGGCGTGGGGGTCTAAGGGACTGGATAGACGGGCTACTACCTAGACGCCACCATGGCCCATCATCAAGACCACGGACCATGAGGGTGCTCGTGGTCTGATATCTGGGCCTGGTGAAGTCCATGTCATGACCACGGGCAGGTCAACGGACCGTGGACCCTATCACGGTCCGTGAACCCTCCCGCGGTTCACTGATTTTTGCAATTTGTTTCTAGGTCTGGTTTTTGAGGTGTTACAATATCTCCTTCTTAGGAACATTTGTCTTTGAATAAACACTACACTAGCTGAAATCGAAGGGATGAGCTGCAACCCTACCACTAAACACTTGAAACTGATTTATGACTGAACTAAGTTCCAAGAACATGCAAATAGGCTGACAATGCAAGTACTAACTGAAGGAACATGATACTAAGACTGAATTTACGCATGATTGACTGAAAAATTGAAGAGAAACTATTATCTCAAGTTGGAATAGAATCGGAAAGAAAGAGGTAAGTATAATTTGCCTTCATGGCTGCTTCTGCTTCCCAAGTAGCTCCCTCTGAGGACTGAATCCTCCACAAAACCTTGACTGAAGCGACTTCCTTGTTTCTCAACCTTCGAACCTGACGATCAATGATTTCCACTGGAACCTATTCATAAGTGAGACTATCCTTCACAGACACACTTTCTAAAGGTATAATAGATGTTGGATCACCCACACACTTCTTCAACAGCGAAATGTGGAAAACTGGATGCCCTGCTGCTAGTTCTGTTGTCAACTCCAACTCATAAACAACTCTACCCACCTTTTTCAAGATCTTGTAAGGACCTACATATCTAGGACTGAGCTTCCCTTTCTTTCCAAACCTCATCACTCCTTCCATAGGTGACACTTTCAGTAAACCCAATCATTAACTTGAAACTCTAGTTCACTTTGCCTTACATCTACATCAGACTTCTAGCGACTCTAGGCTATCTTTAGTCTATCTCAAATTAGTTGCACTTTCTCCATAGCATGAACTGAATCTGGCCCTATCAAGGCTGCTTCACCTACTTCAAACCAACCAAGTGGAGATCTACATCTATGCCAATACAATGCCTCATAAGGGGCTATCTAAATGCTGGAATGGTAACTATTGTTGTAGGTGAACTCAATAAGAGGGAGGTGATAATCCCAACTACCCTTGAAATCAATCACACAATCTCTCAAAATTTCTTATAAGGTCTGAATGGTATGATCTGCCTGACCATCCATCTGCGGATGAAAAGTTGTGCTAAGATTAACTTGAGTACCAAGATCTTTCTGAAACGGCTTCCAGAAATGTGAGGTAAACTGAGGACCTCTATCTGAGATGATAGGCAAAGGAACTCCATGCAACCTCACAATTCCGTTAATGTAAAGCTTGGCGTAATCCTCTGTCGAATCTGTAGTCTTAACCGCCAAAAAGAGTGAAAACTTAGTAACTCTATCAACTATCACCCAAATGGAGTCATGTTATCTGCGAGTACAAGGTAACCTTGTGATGAAGTCCATGTTGATCACTTCCCACTTCCAAGTAGGAATGTCGATATTTTGAGTCATACCTCTTGGTTTCTGATGTTCTACCTTGACTTGCTGGCACTTATGGCACTTAGCCACAAAATTTGCTATATCTCTTTTCATGTCATTCCATCAATAGACTTCCCGCAGATCACAGTATGTCTTAGTGGCGCCTAGATTAATAGAATATTTGGAGTTATGGGCTTCTGCAAGAATCTTCTATCTCAACTCACCCACCTTAGGAACATGTAGTCGACCCTGATAGCGAGCACACCACTCCCCCTTGGGAGAAAATCTCAACTCTCTGCTGGTGGATCGCATCCTTTAGTTCAAGCAATATCGGATCACTGTCTTGCTTTTCCTTCACCTCCACTACCAAAGAAGATTCTGACCCATTCTGAATTGTTACACCACCATCTGATATGCTCATAAGACGAACTCCTAAGCGAGCAAGTATGTGAACATCCTTTGCCAGTTCCTTTCTTTCTTCCTCAACATGCGCTACACTACCCGTACATAGTCTGATAAGAGCATCTGCTACCACATTGGCGTTACCAGGATGGTAATGCACACTCATATGGTAGTCCTTGAGCAACTCAAGCCACCTCCTCTGGTGAAGATTCACCTCCTTCTGGGTGAACACATACTGAAGGCTTTCACGGTCTGTGAAAGCATCTACATGAACACCATATAAGTATTGTCTCCAAATCGTAAGTGCGAACACCACCACTGCAAGCTCGAGGTCATGAGTTGGATAGTTCTTCTCATGCACCTTAAGCTTTCTAGAAGCACAAGTTATAATCTTACCTTACTGAATCAACACACAACTTAGGCCGATTCTAGACGCATCCCAATAGATCACATAACCATTTGAACCCTCTAGTAGAGTCAAAAGAGGAGTTGTAGTTAACCTAATTTTCAATTCTGCAAAGCTTTCCTCACAATCCTCTGACCACTGAAACTTGACCTTTTTCTGAGTCAACTTAGTCAACGGAGAGGCTATGGATGAAAATCCTTCCACGAACCTTTTGTAAAAACCCACTAGACCTAAGAAACTTCTAATATCTGTAGGAGTGGTAAGTCTAGGTCATTGTTTCACTACTTCTATCTTCTGGGAATCCACTCGGATACCTTCACTGGATACAATATGCCCATAGAAAGCAACTGATTATAACCAAAACTCACACTTGCTAAATTTGGTAAATAACTGGCGATCTTTGAGAGTTTGTAGGACAACCCTCGAATGGTTCGCATGTTCTTCCTCATTCCTAGAGTAAATGAGGATATCATCGATAAAGACGATAACAAACAAGTATAAGTACTGCTTGAACACTCTGTTCATCAAATCTATGAAAGTTGTAGGAGCATTGGTTAGTCCAAATGGCATAACTAAAAATTTATAATGACCATACGAGTTCTGAAGGTTGTCTTCGAAATGTCACTATCTCTGACTTTGAGTTGATGATAACTCGATCTATGGTCTATCTATGAGAAATGACTAGCTCCCTGAAGTTGGTCAAATAAGTCATCAATCATGGGGATGGGATATTAGTTCTTGATTGTGACCTTGTTCAACTGCCTATAGTCAATACACATTCTGAGAGAACCATTTTTCTTCTTTACAAACAATATTGGTGTACCCTATGGCGAAATACTAGGTCTGATGAAGCCCTTATCTAGAAGGTCTTCCAACTTCTCTTTCAGTTCCTTAAGCTCAGTTGGATCCATTCTATAAGGAGGAATAAAGATAGGCTAGGTATTTGGAAGGAGATCAATTCTGAAGTCGATTTCCCTTTCGGGAGGAACTCCAGGAAGATCTTCTAGAAAGACTTCTGGGAACTCATTGACTACAGGAACTGACTCAAGGGTTTTAGAGCTTGAATCCTTAACATGAACTAGATTATAGAGATAACCCTAAGAAATCATCTTTCTGGCCTTAAGGTAAGAAATGAATCGACCCATAGGCGCTAAGCTACTACCCTTCCATTCTAGGATTGATTAGCCTAGAAATTGAAAACGAACAATCCTAGTTCTACAATCAACTGAGGCATAACATGAATGTAACCAATACATGCCTAGAATGACATCGATGTCTACCATTGTTAACTCTACAAGATCTGCTGAGGTGACTTTCTGAGAGACGGTGATAGGGAAGTTTTTGTATACCCATCTAGCTGTAACTGGGTCACCGACTGGAATAGAGACTAAGAAAGGTTCTGAGAGAGTTTGTGCGCTAACACTGAATTTAACTATTATATAAGGGGTTAAAAATAAAATAGTAGCCCCTGGATCTAACAAAGCATAAATATCTAAGTCAAAGACTCGTAACATACCAGTGACTACATCTGGAGAGTCTTCCTGATCCTAGCGAGCCTGAAGAGCATACAACCGGTTTTAGCGCTGACCGCCACCTGTACCAGATGAATTACCCTGCTGAGTCGGGTGACCTGTTGGCGCTGCTAAAGTCGTAGACTGAGCTCTACCATTGTTACCTCCTTGACCCTGTTTAGAAGGACAATCCTTCTACCTGTGACCAGACTGACCACACCCAAAGTATCTTTCCTTTCCTGCAAGGCACTCGCCCAGATGGTTCTTACCACACTTAGGACAAGTTGGGTAGGTCCTGGTGCCTGAAACACTTCCTTGAGTCTTAGAGCCTGACGCCCTACCTTTCTGATCATTACGAAACTTGGAGGATTGAACAGTGGTTGATGAAGGTGCTGGAGTTGAAGACTTTTGCTGAAACTGCGAGCGATTACCACCACCCAATATCTGTTGAGAATAGTCATAGTTGTCGATCCTACCTTCTTGTTCTCCTTTGCCTGTTCCCTAAGTTTATCACCCTCAACCTGCTGAGCATGAGTCATGAGTATAGAGATGTTCATATTCTTAAGTAACATGGCATTCCTACACTCTATTTTCACAAGATCGGATACCCATACATGAACTTTTTCATTTGAGCCCTGGAGTCAGCAATCATGTGAAGAGCATACCTGGAGCGTTGGGTGATCTTGAGTCCATACTCTTGGACCGTCATAGAACCCTGCCTCAAATTCATGAATTCCTGAGCTTTTGCCTCTCTCAACTCTCTTGGAAAAAACCTGTCCAGAAAGGTTTCACTAAAGCAATCCCAAGTGATAGGAGTTGCATTTGTACCCCTGTTCTCATTCCACTGAGTATACCAAATGTGAGATGCATCCTTAAGTTGGTGTGATGCTAACTCAACCCGATCATTCCCAGTTACCTGCATCTCTTTAAAGATTTTTTTGACCTCATCAATGAAGCTTTAGGGATCTTCACCAATCTGCGATCCTAAGAACTCTGGCGGATTCATCCTAACAAAATCTCGCACTTTGGCCACAGCTGACCCCACATTAGTATCTGTCGGAACTGGAACCTGCTGATTGTTCTGGTTGGCCACACTCTGAGCCAACATTTGAATAGCATTCCAAAATTCAACATTCGACACTTCCTGATCTGAGACTGGAGGATCCACACTAGCATTCCTGGGGATAGCTCTACGAGGAGTTATCATTTGAAAAATGCAAAATGTCGAGTTAGAACGAGGAATTAGATCACACTTTACGCACGATAAGAGTATCAAACAAATTAAAGTTTTTCTAAAACACTTTGCAGCCTCCTTCTCATTAGATGTGGTGCACTTCACACCCATGAAAATGACTCTACTTAGTGCGACTTTTTAGACATCCTAGGACTCTTAAACCTAGTGTTCTGATACCAAGTTTGTCACGCCCCGAGATACCCCCGAGACGCTGACACGAGACCTAGGATCACAAGTGACCCCAAGCTAACCCTGCTGGCATATCATAAGCATACTAAGAATAATAAAGTGATGCAGAAGCTTAAATATTATAAAAAGAAAGTCATGGGAAAATACCCATTCTAAAACTGTATAAATATAATCTGAGAATTTAATTCAAAAGAACTATCAAACTCAAATAATAAGTTGAAATCTAACTATGTCTGAAAATAGCCTCTAACTGACTAGAAGTGTTGGGACATGCCCCGGCTAAATCTAGCAAAACTAAAACTAAAAGACCGAAATACTGAAGATAACATGACTATTGTCCTCGAAGAATAAGGATTCACCACTGTAGCTACTGAATTGAAGATCGGGAACCGATTTATATGTGATCTGGAAGCTGAGAACCTGAACCTGCATCACGAGAAGATGTTGCACAGAGTATGCGTCAATACTTGAAAGGTACTGAGCATGCAAGGTAGACTAAAGTTGAAATAAACATATAACTGAACAAGCAATAAAGTAAGAATATAATATGAATATGATATATAAACTAAATATTGAACTAACTGAATGCAATGACCACATTTCTAACATAATGATATGGAATACTGACTGTACTGAAAATGTGGTCATGAAATAGAGTCTGAATTGACTGTGGGAGCTACTAATAACCGGTAATAAAACCACATGAGCTAAATGTGGAGTCCGATGTATATGCCCAATCCAGAGGACCCAATACACCTGGCCAAAGGTATTGAGGCATGCTTGCATGATCACTAAAATGATGCCCACAGAGGGGACTTACAACCTGCATGGCTCGTAGTTCTGGGACTATATGGGTGACTGGCCCTAGTCCACTCGGTATTACGCTACTCCCAATAGATTAAGTTGATTAACACATTGTGACTTAATTTCTGTAATATCATGGATAGCTCAAACTAACATGCAAACTAAGAATGCACATTTATATACTGATATTGACACATTCAAAACTAAGACATGTATATCTGAAGTACTAAAATATATGACCTAGCATGTGTAATTCAAAAACTAAAGAACTACATAGCTAGGGTTCCGATTTCCATGCAAGAAACCAAGTATTACCATGATAATCTGATTGGGACATTTAATTGACTAATTCATGATAATTTGCTGAAGTTCTAGAATCCCTAGGTCTAGTTAATAATAGGGAATCAAGAATCTGACTGAATTATAGGGACCTAAGGAGCGAAAGGAACCCACTAGTGAAATACCACATACTTGGTGACGAATTCCACAGAGAAATCTTTCAATTATGGGGCTGGAACTAATGGAATCTTGATGCGTTCTTGAACTAAGGTTGCTTGACTTTTGCTCCTTTTTATGCTCTAATTTTCTATGTTTTGAAGGAAGATCTGACTTAGGTAAGTTCTAGTTGTGTTTCTAGGCTAAAACTAACCAAAACCACGTAGTTTGGGTTAAAACGATGTAGTTTAGGAGTCCAACAAAATAGGAAAAGACCAATAGACCCCTGACTTAAGTTGCAGACGGGGCTGACCACGGCCATTTCCATGGACCGTGAAGTGGATCGTGGTGTTTGGTCCAAGAGCTGGGTGTTTTGATGTTTGGTCCACGAGCCCCTACCACGGCCCGTGTGGAGGACCACGGACCATGAAGGTCCCAGTACTCCTCACTTGGACTGAGGCCTGGAGGCTCATGTCCTGAGGCCTGCTGGATAGCCTTTGATGAGTCCACAAATTGGACTCATTTAGGGCTTTATTTTAATGGAAATAGTGTGTTTGAATGCTTGTTTTATCTCAATACCCGATTAAAATGCTGAAGTTTCAGGTATTTGAAGTTTTAGTGGAAGCATGGACACTTAGGCGCAAAATGGAGCAAATAGGGCTAAAATGAAAACGAAATGAAATCCTGCAGATCGCCGAGTTTAGCTTGGTGAGTCGCCGAAACGACATGAACCGCCCTTCGTTCCAGTACGTGAACCCTTAAAGCAAGTGGATCAAAAGCAAGGAGAGGAGCAGTCGGCAAGTCACCAATAAGTTCCGCGAAGGAGTACTATACCGCCCAATGATCCAAAATGCGAGGATGCTAAAGGCAAGACATTGAAGGCACTGAGATGACCAAAGGGCGGATCGTCGAGTTCATCGGCGATCTCAACTAATGTCGCCGAACAATCCTCCGCCGCACAATCTGTGAAAACTATAAATACTATTTAGAATTGTAGTCTTAAGAGATATTGAGTGTGGAACAATTATTATTATTATTTTCACTTTAGAACATATTCTAGCTGATATTTTTCTCTCAAGTTTGGAGAGGGTTTTTGCGGAGACTTGAAGAAAGGAGTTCTTCTTCCCCAAGTTGGAAGTGGGCCTTCTCTATTCATCTTCCTTTGCTTAATTCATGGTTTAATTTCTTATACCCAATTTATATCATTATCATGTTAGGTATAATTTCTTATTTCTTGATGTGTGGCTAAAAACCCCATTCTTGGGGTGTGATTTAGCAAATATGGGTTGATATTCTTGTTGTGTTTTGCTTGCTGATAGGTTAGATGTATTTAAATGGTGATTTCACCTAGTGGTTGTGGTTTAATTTAAAGGGTTTATAGTTGCAAATACAAAGCCACCCATGTGTTTTTGACTTGCCCGAGAGGGAGGTCGCGAAACCAAAACCACTAGACTGATGGCCTAAGGAGTGGGTCGACATAAGGTTCAGCCCGAGAGGGTGAGCCGTAGTGCCATATCCTAACACTCAGCTCGAGAGAGTGAGTGGGGTAAGGCGTAGGCTGGTCTTCATGCGGCAAATGGGTATCCGAGAGGAACGCATTTGAAACGGGGTAAGTTCCCGGAGAGGGAACTTATTTCCATTTAAAGCTTAGCCTAGTCACTATTCTTTTGCGAATTTCCTATCGAAAGCGTGTACCCAAAAATTTATCTCAACTTGTAATGTGGTCAAATCCCAAGAACCTTTCCCCATACTTGATTTTCTTATTTATTTTGCTATTTTAGTACTTGTTACAAAACCCCTTTTGATATTTGACACTTTTGTGTCACCTACTTTAATTTACAATGTTTTTTATCGCAAATGTATTTAACTACGATTAACTTGAATGAAATTCTAATTGGTTATTAACTCTCAAAACCATTCCCTTGGGACACAACCCCAACCCTCGGTTGGGTTACTATATTATTGACGATCGTAGCACTCATAACGTAGGTTAGTGTCGTTGGTCACGATAAGCATCAAAATGGCGCCGCTGCCAGGGAGTGGTGTTATTTGAGAATTTTTAGTCTAATAGAATTGTTGTTCTTGTTAGTAATAGTTTACTCACCTAATTTTTAATTTTATCTAGTTGTTTGCTTGTTGAGGCAGGACAATGAGTATACATGATGGAGAAGGTGGACCAATGGAGCACCTTCCAACAGAGGTGATGAGGCTCAGGGATCACATCCTAAACTTTAAGCATCTCGAAGGAGAACCCTTTCATGAGTCGTGGATGCGGTTTAAAACACTATTGATGCAATGCCCAACTCATGAAATACCCGATTTAGTTCTAATGGAATGCTTCTACAGGGGTCTGAGTCCCGGAAACAGAGAAATAATGAACCAACTCATGCCAAGTAGATGTGAGAAATACCCCTACGAGACCGCCGCCAAATTCCTTGACCTTGCAGCTAAAACCAACAAGGATGGAGAGAAGAACCAGCAATTGACCATTTTGTTGGGTCAAATGAATACTTTGACCCAAAAGGTTGAAGAACTGGAAGTGATGTTCAAAGGAAGGAGCAAGTACCCACCATCTACGGAGCAGGAAAGATGCATGGACATTGAAAACAGACGTATCAATGATACGTTATTAACCATCCTCCAAAAACTGAATGAGCAAGACAAAGTACTAGAGAAAATTAGAGAAAATGTCGAAACGCTGGATTAGATGAGTGGCACTCATTCTAGGTCTATTCAGCTAATCGACACTCTCTTGAATCTTGCACTACCTCATCTTCATCCATATGAGCAAGTGGGATCACCTAGTTACACTAGGTGTAACACCAAAAAGTTGGTTTGAGCATTGACTTGCGTCGTGCCACGACATTAACTAAGGCACTGTTTGGGAGGAAACCCAAAACCTTAACGAGCTTTAGTTTTATTCTAGAAATAATGGTGTATTAATTTCACAGGAGAAAACGTGGAGAATAAATGAAAAATTTGGATTGGAAATTGATAGTCTCACTCGGCGAGCAACCGAACTATTTGGTGACTTCGATCTAGACCGCCGACAGACTCAAGATCCAATCTAAAGTCTGTAACAATCGGCGGCAAGGGCAATCACTTGGCGTAACGCTGAATCATTCAGTGGTACAAACTAATATCGTCGAATGAGCAACAACTGGACAGTTTTTAAAGGCCAATAGTTTCAAAAAATGGAAAAATGTTCATTTTCTACTCAATTTTTACTGTGGAAAAACCGCACCTAGTAAGTAATTTTCATTATTTCTACACTCATGGTATATTAGTTGTTGATTAGTGCTAAAGCGTGGGATTACATTGCTTCCTAGTATTTCAACACAGTTCAAGCAGCATAAAAGGTTGGTTTCTCCCAAATCCCGAAACTACTAAAATTGTGTTCTCTTATTAAATTAAAACTTGTTGGGTTGACATGTACTAGGCCTCTCTCTGATAAACCTATCTTGTCTAAATGCCAGATCTGATATGAGAATCGTGCCTAATTGATCTCGATTTTTGAAATCCCTATTTGCCTGTGCATGAAATGATTTAAGCTTCGGGTGGATAAATGTCATGGGTCTTAATTTAATTTCACTATTGCAACTATTAATTGTATTTTGGGAATTTTCGAGGTCAAATTCGAATTGAAGGAAGGAACGTTAGGTTGTTTAGCGAACTAGGTCGGGTTCGTCAAACAACTAGGTGACTCGCCTAAAGTGGCTTCGATCGCCCTCTGTCTACATTCCTGAATCTTCATTGCACTGTAACTTTCAGCGAACGAACCTTTGATCGCCTATAGTAGTTGGCAATTCGCGAATGGAACTTTCTCATCGCCGACTAGTGAAAGCTATTTGGGCAAAATCGTAGGCGAGCTCGACCCGACTCGCCAAAGAGATTTGGCGATTCTCCGACGAGTTCGGCGCATCTGTATGCCACTAAAGGTCTGCACCACTGATTTACTTATTTCTAACTTACTTCTTATTAACTGCAGACATGGCCAGACCCAAAGTTACAAGAAGCAGCAAGCCAACTCAAAGCAAGAAAAAAGGGATAACAATCAACGATGATGCAGCTGCATCCAGAAGCAATGTTACGAAACTTTCCAGTGCGAGCAAAAAAGGCAAGGGCAAAGACAAAATCGTTGAGCTATCAGATGCAAACTCCGATAGCATGGATTTTTACACCAATGACCCAACAACATACGATAGTGAGAGTATGAGTTCAGATGAAGACGAACTGATAGAGGCATGGAGGAATGAGCTACGATCCAAACAGCTTAATGACCCATCGCGGATTAGAAATCCTTGATCCACTGCTCAAACTCCTCCAGCTCCAGAACAGGCAATAATACTGGCACCTCCAGTACAAGATCCCCCACCTAGATCATCGAATAGATTAAAGTCTGATGGACTAAGAACAATTATTGAAGAAAAATGGTTGTCCATAAATGGGGTGATCAATAGGTATCCTGAGATAATGGAGTGCCTGAAATATCACAAATTTAAAGTTTTCACAAAACCACGTGGTTCTTATATGCCAAGTTGGGTCAGAGATTTTATAGTGCATACAGTGCATTGGTACCTCAGCGGAAGAGACTAGTTGCGTCTTTCAAAGAAGTTGACTATGTGGTGGTCAGAGGAAGGAAGGCAGCTTGTGACAGTGAGGCTTTCAACATAGCCTTGGGTATGTCTAATAAGATTAATGATCACTGTCAACACTTAATCATAACAAAGTAGCTGGATGCGATGAAACAGTGGTTGGTCCCGCTAATCTCAGATAACAATACTCCGAAATGGCTAGCAGAAGGAATCCCAATCGAAAAGAAAGATCTGAACGTAGCATACTGGTTCGGGTTTATCAGCAGCTCCATCATGCCATCACAGAATGAATTAATTTTTTGCCTCGCTAAATCAGCATGTCTTGGGTGCATCATAGAGAAAACAAGGATAAATCTGGGAACGATTATTGCCTCTGAAATCCATATGCGTGCCAAGCAAAGCCAGACATCTCTCATTTTTCCTGTAGTAATTACTCTATTGTGCATAAATGCCCGAGTACCTCTGGATGCCAAGGAGGATGTAGAAGTGATTCCCACAACCTCGACCAATATCTGAAAGATCGAAGCCGAATATCTTCAGGATCAAGCAGAAAAGAAGCAAACTGAAGTGGTGACCACTAGATCTACACCTACAAAAGCACTTCTGCGCACTCCAGCTCTTGGACCTTCAGGTATATCCATTACCACTGCTACTTCTACTGACACTCCAGGTTCCTCTGCTGCTATTTCTAGGCCCCCAATCACCCACGCGTCCCTAATCTGAATGGGACAAATGGCACTGTCTGCCGATCGCCGAGCTGCTTGTTTAGAAGCATTTTTTCCAGGCATGATCCAAAAGGCTCTAACTAATGTTGTGACACCCCTGAACACTACCATTGATACCCTAGCGGCTAAAATAGCGGTGTCTGAACACAATCAAGGGCCCACTAGTGAGATAATAGCTCTAAGAGCGACCATTGATGAACTGCAAAAAGAGGTGAACCACTTGAAGGCCACCGATGTGTCCATGGTCTTTGGAACAGTGGAAATTCCAGCAATGCCTGAGAGACCTCAGACTACTATTGGATATGGGGACAGAGCGGAGTAGACAGAAGATCCTGAAGAAGAAGAAGAAACTGATGAAGAGATATTCGAAAGAGCTGCAGCAGACGACATAGCAGAGACTGAGGAAATCATGATAGATGTTGTTCTGCAGGCATCCTTGGCCAAAGCTCCTGCCATTGGATTCAGTTGCGCCGGTCCTTCTGGAGGTTACCCCAGCATTGAAACCCAGACATATGAGTCGATCAAGTAGCCAAGATCACCTATTTATCTCCCTCTCTGTCTTTCATTATTCTACCTTTCAGATTCGTTTTTATTTCCATTTGAGGACAAATGCTTTTATTTGTGGTGGGGTGAGTCCCACCTTTGTTTGTTATTTGGAAATTTAGGTTGTCTATTTTAATTTGTGTTTTAAATACTGCTTTTCTGTGGATGTTTGAGCTTATGGCTCCTGTTGTTTTAATTGCAAAACAATTTTGATCCTTTCGAAAAAAAAATTGCCACCTCTTGTGTTGAAAGTGGTTGTTCTTTTGCAAAAATTTAAGTCTCGGTTTTGATCAATACCGATGACTTGAATAGTGCTCCCAATTGAACAAACATAAATGCACGGCTACTACGAGACCAAATGAAGTTACATAGACAATATGTGCACTCTTTGCATCTCGTTGTGACTAGCCATTTATCGAATTGATTTTCTTGTGAGGACCGTTGCACGCTAGCAAACGTGTCTAGTCTTGTTTGACTGAAGTATCGATGCCTTGTGTGATTAGGTTACTTTGAACCATGCATGAATAAACCTAGAATTTTCCCTATTAGTCTGATTGATTTAGAAAGGTGTACTCTTGAGATGATCTGAGGCAATTTTAAAGAGTCTGAGCCAATTTGACATATACCTCTTTTTGTGACCTACCTGTGAGCGTGTGAAACTCTTTTGAACACCTTTGAGCCTTAACTTTCTTTGGAAGAACCTTGATAAATCCTAGACCTTGTTTGATCTGCTACCTATAATCCTCTTGATTTGGGGTTTAGTGAATAGCCAACTTAGGCCAAAAGCCTAAGTTGGGGTATGGTAAAAGGGAGAAGGAGAAGTCAAGAAGTGCTATAAGAAGTTCCCCTGTACCCATGTTGCAGAACAATAAAGCCTTCAAATAAAAAAAAGTGGAATAAAGTACAAAGGATATTGGGGTTCCAAGCAATTCATGGGGAGTGAATAAAAGGATGACATAGAAGCGCTAGAAAAAGAAGTGATAAAGGAAAAGAAGGGAATGCTTTGAGAATACCACATCTCACGAGAAAAAAGTCACTAAGCCTAAATGACCATACTTTTGCACTCAGCCCCATTACAAGCCTTAGAAAGACCTTTTTGATCTTGAGTAAGCTGGATCGAAAGTCAATTGGAAAATAAGGGCAAACCTATGGGTGAAAACATGCATTGTGTTCCTCTTTTTGAGTGTGAGTGTTGTATCTGATTCCTAACCTTAAATGGACTAATATATGTTTGTGAATATGGAATCATTTTTGGTGCGAGGGCATTTAGATATTTTTGTTGAGCTTGAACTTGCAGAGGTAGTAAGTATTGCGAGCATGAGAATCATTGGTGATGATGTGTCACAATTTGAATCTTTGAGTACACAATTGATCCTTGCATAAGTAAATTGAGTCTTGTTGTGTGCATTCATGATTTAGTCTTCTGTAGCACTGTTTGAGGCACCCTTTTTGAATGGCTGAACTTGAGTTTGCTTGAGGACAAGCAAAAGTATAAGTTGGGGGTGTTGATGAGTCCACAAATTGGACTCATTTAGGACTTTATTTTAATGGAAATAGTGTCCTTGAATGCTTGTTTTATCTCAATACCTGATTAAAATGCTGAAGTTTCAAGTATTTGAAGTTTTAGTGGAAGCATGGACACTTAGGCGCAAAACGGAGCAAATAGGGCTGAAAAGAACAAGAAATGGAATCCTGCGGATCGCCGAGTTTAACTTAGCGACTCACCGAAACGACATGAACCTCTCTTCGTTCCAGTACACGAAACCTTGAAGGAAGTGGATCAAAAGGCGAGAAAAGAAGCAGTCGGCGAGTCGCCGATAAGTTCTGTGAAGCAGTACTGTACCGCCCAATGATCCAGAATGCGAGGATACTAAAGGCAAGACACTGAAGGCGATGAGATGACCAAAGGGTGAATCGCCGAGTTCATCGGCAATCTCGACTAATGTCGCCGAACAATCCTCTGCAGCACAATATGTGAAAACTATAAATACTATTTAGAATTGTAGTCTTAAGAGATATTGAGTGTGGAACAATTATTATTATTATTTTCACTTTAGAACATATTCTAGCTGATATTTTTCTCTCAAGTTTGGAGAGGGTTTTTGTGGAGACTTGAAGAAAGGAGTTCTTCTTCCCCAAGTTGTAAGTGGGTCTTCTCTATTCATCTTCCTTTGCTTCATTCAAGGTTTAATTTCTTATACCCAGTTGGTTTCATTATCATATTAGGTATAATTTCTTATTTCTTGATGTGTGGCTAAAAACCCCCATTCTTGGGGTGTGATTTAACAAATATGGATTTTATCATTATTAAAACCAGAAGAACGACCTACGACAAGAGCACTAAAGGCATGATTTATTTCAACAGAGTTATTAACCAGATATTGCAAGTTAATTGGACATAAATACCCTGATCATATATGTTCAAAATGCAACGGAGAAGATAACATAATTCCAGATGTAGACTTGAAATGAAAATGAAGATAAAAATGAAAGACTTACAAAAAGATAAAGACAAAAGGAGACAAAGAAAGATGGGCAAGATAAAAAGTCAAAAAGCTAAAGTTATTTAACTTATTGAAAATTAATGTAAAGATGTAGTGACAAAAAGTCATAATGTTATTTAACTTATTAGGAATAATAGTAGACAAGTGTAAAGTAGTAGCTGTACATTATTAAAGTTAATGGACAGTGTAAAGTAGTAGGTGGACATTATTAAAATTAAAGTTGTAGGAATAAATGTAAAGTAAATAGTAGTAAATAGTAGTGGACAGATGTAAAGAACGTATTAGAGTATGTATCTAGAATAGTAAAATTGTATGTCTATATATAGACTCAGTTGTAAACATTATAAGGCAGGCAAAACCTAATATATAAAACACTCTTTTCAAAAAAAAACTCTCTACAAAAAAAAAATGGTATTTAGATAAATGGAGCAACAATCTGAAATCCAATCAAATATTTCAGATAGCATGAATAAGCAAGAAGCAAAGGTATATTGTTCAACAAATATGCAGAACTAATTTCATATAATCCTGAATATCATATATATGATTGAATAAATTTATGTTAGTTATTATGTATTAGAATTATTTGAATCATGATTTCTAGTTTATTAGCACACTGG
>JAJOOH010010106.1:0-12482 GCA_029582605.1 Solanum gracilifrons | reverse complement strand
TCTATGGTTGAATTCATCATTACGATAAACAAAAAATAATAATATAAAAATGGAGCGGAACCCGCTCTCCTAGCTATAAATACATTCCTATTGAATCCAATATTTCACATAAAATAAATCATTTTTGCTATTCCATATTATGGCATTGTCCTACTATATCTTTCCATTTTATTGCTTTCTTCTCATAATAATAATAACTAATTCCCTAGCTAAAACCACTTTTCATCCTAAAACACTATTTCTTGCAGTAAAAAAAGATCCAATTAGCCTACAACACATATCTGAAATTCAACAAAGAACACCTTTGGTTCCCCTTAAACTCTCAATCCATCTTGCTGGTGATAGTGTATGGGTAGATTGTGAAAAAGGGTACCATAGTTCAAGTTACAAGGCAGCTCGTTGCAAATCAAGTCAATGTAAACTTGCTAGCACCACACTATGTGGAGATTGTCTTGTGGGATTAGTGGAACGTGGTCCAGGATGTAACAAAGATGCATGCTATAACACTATTGAAAATCCACTTGTTCAAATCTTAACGAGGGGTGAAATCGCACAGGATGTTTTGACAATCAAATCCATTAACGGATCTTTTGTAGGTACGTATTTATTTATTATTTGTTGGCAACTTTTAATATTCTAACTTTATGCTTGACATGTTAAGACCACAAAAAATTAAAGGAAATATTGATTCCTTGTACCTTAAGACCACGAGATTCAATCACTTTTTTTTTTCCCAGGCCCTGTTGCAACCATACCGAACTATATATTCAGCTGCGCTGGATCATATGTAACTCAAGATCTAGGTAAAGATGTTAAAGGAACAATTGGTTTTGGACATCAAAGTGCAGTGTCACTTCCTGTTCAACTTGCATCAGCTTTCAAATTCACCCGAAAATTCGCCATTTGCTTGAGCTCATCAACAGAGCGAAATGGTATAATCTTTATTGGTAACAGCCCTTATTTGCTTAACAGTGGCTTTGATGCCTCGCGAGATCTTATCTACACACCTATACTTACCAGCCCATACGATGTTGTACGAGACAAGAAGATCTCCGAATACTACATAAAAGTTTCATCTATTAGAATTAATGGCAAAAATGTGCCAATTAATAAAACTTTACTCTCATTGGAAAAACAAGGTGGCACAAGTATTAGCACGGGTTTGCCTTATACTATGTTGGCGAGTTCTATTTACAAGGCGGTAACAAAAGCTTTTGTTAATGAAATGCCAAAAGAGGTTAGATCTGTACCTCCAGTTGAACCATTTACAACTTGTTTTAACTCGAGAGATATTGGTATGTCGCGCCTTGGCTTCAATGCTCCTGAAATTAACATAGGTTTACATAAGAAAAATGTGCATTGGACTATAACTGGAGCGAATTCGTTGGTGAAAGTTAACGAGGATGTTGTATGTCTAGCCTTTGTTGAAAGACGAACTAGAGATTGGGGAGAAGCTATTATTATCGGTACGTATCAAATGCACGATAACTTGGTGGAATTTGATATTTCCAGAAGAAGAATTGGTTTCAGTAACTCGCTATTTTTCCATCAGACTATGTGTTCCAATCAGAACTATACTTAATTAGCGCGTCAAGCGTACCTTGATCGATTACTATTTCTTCTTATGTCGCAATAATATGAATTACTCTGCTTATAAGCAGTGGCGGACCCAGTATTAATGCAAGTGATGTTGACGATATTTAAGTTTCTTCATTCAATTACATCTATTTACATTTTCTTTTTAAAAATAAATTATATTTCTATCTCAATTTCAAATTAAATATAATTCATCATTTTTTTTAAAAGTTATTCGAACGTAATGGGATTTGAACCCATGATGTAGGGGCATTTCATGAACCACTTATCCACTAAGCCAAGTCTAACATTTGTTTTTAGAGGGTTCATTTTAATATATATACACATAAAATCAGAATTTGACGTTATATATATAGCGTAATTTTTGACGAGGGGGTTCGGGTGAACCCCTGGGCTTCACCTAGGTCCGCCCCTGCTTGTAAGGCTCTGTTTAACCACTTTCATCCATGATGCCCTTGGCTTATTACTATGTTAGGTGTTTTTAACAAAAATGATGCCTCTTTTTGGGTGTATTATATTACTAGGTTAGGTTTGAACAAGAAGATTCCTTAACCTTTGTCCCTTGGGATAAAGTTTCGATGTTGTTCGAGACATAATTAGTACTCCAAAGACACAAATATGAACAATTAACTCTCTTTAACTTATCACCTAAAAAAATGTAAATAAAGGGCAAAAATAGAAGAAATTTCCAACAACTCTCTTAAACATTGAACATTGATAAAAGGCTCAAATGTTCAATTATTATGGACTAGAGGGAGTAATACTTTGCAAGTTTGTAGTTGTTCTACATGACCAAATACTACATTTATTTTCTGCACTAAGGCATATCTGTAGAAAGTAGAACAAGATTTGCCTTCAATACAACAAAGAAACTATCTTATTTTTCTGAAACTGAAGATTTGAGATGTATGGCCAACAAAAAAAGAAAAGCATCTTTTGGAAGTCATTTAGCTGTCTGCTCATTTCTTTACAAAGCCGACGCCCTTCTGAATACTTGTTGCCAGCTCTTTCTTTGCCTTCTCAAGCCCAGTCCTGCAAAATTTTAGTATATTGAGAAAAATCTGACCAGTATTTTCACAATGAACATGACAGTGATTTCAAGGGGTAATTGATCAGAACATTAACCTCTCGTATTCATTTAGGGGACCAAGGGGGAATATCTCTTCAACTCCACTACGCCCAAGCCGTACTTTTGATGCAAAAAATGGAAGTTCGGTCACCTATAAAAACGATTAACCACCACTACTAACTGTCATGAACCCCCAAGTTGTCAATGTTCCAGAATAAAGTTATGTGATGTTAACATATACAAGCTGCAGAGGAACTTTAGCATGAGAATGTTTAAAATACATGCCTGGGAAAACACAAAGGCACATTGAATAATAGCAGCATCTCCTCTCAATCCATGCAAACATGCATCAGCAAATTTAACCGCAGCATATGCCTGAAAAGTTAGGAAAGACTTGTCATTCAGCATTGATGTGGATGATTTGAACTCTAAACAGCAATGTAAGAGAAAATTGAGATAAAGAGTGCAAAAATGTTCTAACCATAGAGAGAGTTGCCGAACCAGCACCAGCTTTTGCCTACAAAAAAGAGCATCATGTCCATTCAACAACAAATGAATTCCACCAATTGAGCTAGCTTAGTCAGTAAATTTCTGGTGCTATGACAGACAAATAAACCATGATATACACAATCAAGAAATTTGTTTGTTTACAAGAGAAGAGTAACAAGAAAAGGTAGGATGATGGAGAAAGATGATTCTATCCAGGAGAGAGACAGCAGCTTATGGGCAATGGAGTTACGGCATGATGCTTGACAGGCTAGTACTGCATATTAGAAGTAGAAGATAAGGACTGTCCTGTGCCATTATATTACTGTTGCGGGAGGAAGGGAGAGTAATAAAATCATATAGTAAGGACTGAACCCCTACAGGTTGTGATTGTGACATCTAAACGTGCAATGTCATATAACACATGCCTAACCATTATTTGAAAGGATGAAGTTTCTCAGAAACTAATTTTGTCAATCATGGAAAAGACAATATGGGCAAAAATATGATTTAGGAGACGACAGGCTAAACATCCAATATGAGATAAATCAGGAAATAGTATTCTCCAACTGCTGCAAAGGATCAGGGCAACTTTTTAAGGAAGATCTGAAGTCAACGAACCTTTTTAACCATGTAGTCTATGGTAAGTCAAATATACACAACAAAGACATTATTCAACAGGTCTTTGGAAACAAAAACAGTAAGGGAAAAGCAACACCGTCGGCCAGGCACCACAACTATTTCAATATAACAACCAAAAAACTCATTTAACAAGTCTTCAATTTCATCTTACCTCGACAACCTCAGTTCCACCATTTTGTATACGAGATGTTAAATATTCAGTTTCCGCTGGGGTAAAAGAACAAGGAGGCTTAATCTGAATTCCATTAGACAAGTGAAAAAGAAATCCGAGGTTAGTAAGATCCCATGAACAAGCTATACTCGGTTTGAACTAAGTTTACCAAACCTGGGAAAGAAGAGGTAGAATTGTAACACCAGCATGGCCCCCGACAACTGGAACATCCACTTCCCTAGGATCAAGCCCCAAAACTTCAGCCTTCATAACATGAAGGAGATTAGACCAAGCAGAAACTCGACATAAAATGCCAAAGAACAACTCAAAGAGCATTCAGTTGGTACACACAAAATCATCCATGTCACTTCTATTGTTCTTAATTATATGCCAATATAATGTTCAGCAAAGGTCATGTGTATGTCTCCCAAAATAAACCAGGATTAGATGGCTGATAACTGGCCTCAGTTCCACAAACTAATCAGAAGTATGTGGCATTCACCCCAGGTCCTTGTAATCTATTTTTACTTGTACACAAGGTCAATAATGCAACAGGTCTGTGAAGCATAAAAAGTAACGGCCAGTATATGCTCTTTAAAATGAATTAGGTTAAAATACTAAAGACTAAAATACAATAGTACTCCACCAAATTCTATAGCTTTGTCCTAAAATGGATATAGAGAGTAAAGAATGAAATTAAAATGTATTTTGAAGAAAAATTAGTCTACAGTAGATGTCAGGTTTCACCAAGTCTTAATTGAAAGGATAAAAGGGTGACCATTAACAGCTGAGCTAGTATGATATATAAGAGAAAATGAATAGTGGGTGATTTTTTCATTCAAAAACTTGGACCTAATTTTGGGACAGACCAAAAAGGATTTTCTGGATGGAGCTTGTAACATGGTCCAATCAATCTTTCCCCCAAATAGTCGGTCAAGAAAAGCACTTGTTTATCGGCTTCTAGCTTTTTAAACATTGAGTAGCTGTTCTGTTCAAAGGGAAGCGAAGGAGGGAAAGTCACAAGAGAATCAGTTCAGAAGGTTATGCATACCACAAAAGTATTGGCTCTGACGACATCAAGCATAGTGACACCTAAAAGTCTCCTGGGATCAAAGGTGCCAGCCATCTTGAAAACCTCTGCAGCAATTGGTACTGTAGAGTTTACAGGATTACTAATTATGTTGACAATGGCCTTAGGACAGCACTTGGCAATTCCTTCACATAAAGTCTTCACAATTCCTGCATTTATGTTGAAAAGATCATCTCTTGTCATGCCTGGTTTTCTAGGAACACCAGCAGGGATTACTACAAGGTCCATGCCAGTGAGAGCATCTTCTAATTGTTGAGGTCCTAGAAAACCACGAACCTGAAAGTCGAGAAACTCAAGTTAATTATTAAAAGACAAAAGAACAACACTGATCAAAGTTATAGCTAGAACGTACACAACATCATAGTATGGGCTGTCTCAGCACTAAGCAATCATCAACATGCAATGTAGAGCAGAGTTGCAAAAGGCAAAGTTTGGTCTCGCCTCAGTTTGAGGTAATGTCTAAATGCCCCCGAAAGAACAATGGGGGACAAAAATTTACCCCTCTTATTGGCATACTAGCATCAATGTAACCATTCCCATGTTGTGAAATGCAACCAATTTCCAGTTTGTTGTGCTATTTTTCTTTTTCTTCTAACATCTCAACAGATTATTCAATTTTTCAGTATATATTCAGCAATGAATTTATGAGTACTATATTCATCGGACCCTTTAGTAAATTTCATAGTAATCCTCTTTACATGACTTTGAAATGACAGTTCTGGTAGATGCACTAGGATGGTAGGTTGGCTTTAAACCCAGTCAATCAACTAAACCTCTACCCCAGATTAGTGGGGATCAGCTTTATGAATCTCTTGTTCTTTCCTCTTTATTCAGGTACATTACATTCCAATACTATATAGTTTGCTTTCAAGGCAAACCCCGGGTGCTCTAAAACTAAAAGTTCAAAACTATTTTCCTACATGGACATACAAGTCTTTAAGACAACTACTATGCCTCAGTCCCTAACAAGTTGGGATTAGGCTATGCTAATCCCTACTGACTATGTTTCCCATTTAAATTCATCTCAAGCCAGAAGAAGTTTCTTACAAACAAGTCTTCACCCAGAAAAAAGAATCTCATAGTCAAAGGATCTAATATAAGTGTAAGCCTTACCATTAAACAATATCCCAACTAGTCCTTATTGCCTTTATGCATTCTTTACCTTGATGTGCTCTATTCTTAAAGAAGTGCAATTCATTTCGAAAGACCGATAGTCTTATGAGATATTTCCTTCCATAAGACTTGCCTAACTCGTATCATTTTATGATCTTCCATAATCATATTGTCAATACCTACAAACCGATACATCTAGAAGTCTATAAATAACATCTAAACACTACCTATCATTTTGTCATCTACGTGTGTTAAATTCCACTTTATGTTGGATGCGATCATCTCTCATCTTGTGCAACCTAGCCATACATCCATCTTAATACTCACATTTCTGCAAACTCATTTTGTGAATATGTTGGGCCTTAGACGCCCCCATTCACCATCAATAGCATTGATGGTTTACAACTATTCAATAAAAGCTACATGGTTTTATCACATAACACTCCATTAGCTGTCCTCTTAACTTGACAGCTCTGTTTTTCATTACTGCTCCAATTTTGCAGTTCCATTCAAAGTAAAGCTTTCACATTTATTTAAAATAAAACAATAATAGAATACATACTATGTGCTTACAAACTCAGTAATTCCTTAGAAAAACAAGGGAAATAGGGAGAAAAATTACCACAGCACCAGTGTCCATGTGGCTAATATCAGCAGTTACACCAGGGGTATTTGCAACATCATAAAGATGCAGAACCGAAACCAAGGGATTCATCTTCATAAGCATTGCAAGTGGTTGACCAATACCTCCTGCAGCACCCAAGATCGCAACTTTGAATCCCGGAGAACCCCCTTTCGCCCTGCAATTAGCTGCGCTCAATCCCTCCATCTTGAGTCCCAAATGACAAAACATCACCGATCAATATAAGAGTAAGAACAAAGTAGTACTATATCATTTTACTATACTGTAATTGATCAATTGTTAAAAAAAACCTGGTGAGGAGAAGTAGAAGGGTTAAGATGGGCTGAGATGGTGGCGATTCGTTCAGCACTGCGCTGCATATTGGATTTCGTTTGAGAATGAAATTATTTAACGAGAAACAGAGGCAGTTGAAATCAATTTATTAGTTTCTATTTTTCCAAAGAGAAAAGATGAAATGATTTATAAGTAAGGCGATCAAGAAGAAGAAACCGGAATGATGACGACACCCTTTATTGAGATGTGTGAAATTGGATTTAAAGTTTTTTCTACAGACTTATCTTCACCGATCTGGATTGCGGGAATTGTTAATCAATTCTAAACAAATTGGGTATACCACTAATGATATGAAGTGGAAAATAGACAAGTTTTATTTTTTCCCTTAAATAGGAAAATTAGGCTCTATGAGAAAATTCTAATGCTACCTAATTTATATTTTATTCCATTTAGTTTATATTTGTGTAAGAATATTTTTTTATGCATAATTATTTTCCGGTATATATGGTAATGTATATCATACTACTAATAGTAATGTTGAATGAATATTTTGAAAGTTTCCCTTTTCTTAAAAAAGAGATTTTTAGAAAATACAAACTTAATATATATTATAATTGATGATATTATTTTACTTCAAAATGTAGAAATAATTACTTTACAAAATATATACGAGCTCTAACAAATCCCACTAACTTGGACATTTGTCAAATAACTCTATCTATTGCTTTTTCTTCAAAAGAATTCTTCCTTTTGTTACGGTTCTCTTATGGCTTCCACAACTTTTTCATATATATATATATACCAAATAATGTACCCAAAAAATATGCCATACCATTCCTAGTTGTATGTATGTAAATAAATACATTTTACTGGGGTGATATATACACACTCGTATATATGTCACTATATGCTGATATAATAATTAGAAATTTTGTTTCTTCGTATAGGGTGTGTTTGGTATGAAGGAAAACGTTTTCTAAAAAATGTTTTTCAACTTTTCCATGTTTAGTTGACTTAAATGTTTTGATTTGAATGATAGTTTTTAGATTTCGATATCAAATTAACTTGGTCCATTTTACTTTGTTTGAATAGAGAGGGTCAGTTATACTTATGAGTATTAACGTAATTCTTCCTTACTAGATCTAATCCTTCCCAATATAGGGATTAGAAAAGAAAAAAACTTTTCATAACGAATTCATTGCTTGAAAGAAAAAAAAAAGCAAAAGATATATGTTGTAAATTTCGCATCCGGATGAATCATTTATTAGTTTGATGTCAATCTAATTCATACTAGTTGAACTAAGGGTAATTTGACCATTTTTGCTTAAATTAAAGATTGAGGTGCTAAAAAGAGTGAAAGGCTTAATGCATAGTTGACTTCTTAATTTGTAACCAAATTCCTTTAGCATATTTTATTTTTATTATTATGTGTAATCGCTTACACTTTAAAGGTAGAATAGATGAGTGGATCAGACTGAATATGTCATTTGGTAGAAAGAAATATCAATGTGCACAAACTAGTATAGGTAATTCGAATTTGAAAATTATTGGTGTGCAAGTACGCTAAAACATTAGAAAATTGTTAAAATACCGATTATCAATTAATCAACTATTAATCATTAACAATTCAATTTTCAATTTAATCGTTATATAAAAAAATTAAAATCATGCATGAAAAAAATGACCGACAAGAGAGTATTGAATAAGCATTTTTCAAGCTACATCGACTGATAAAGTTATTTGTGCGATTTGCGAACATTGCTAATACAATATTCAGTGAAGCGTGAACATTGAAATAATACTACATTCAATGAACATATTAAGAACAGGGAAGCATCGTTTTGACTGGTGTAAAATTAGTGTGATTTAATAATTATTTTCAAAATATCGGTTAATCTATTAATAAAATATTCTTAATTGTTATAAAGCATCGTTTTGACTGGTATAAAATTAGTGTGATTTAATAATTATTCTCGAAATATTGATTAATATATTAATAAAATATTCTTAATCGTTATAAAATTAATAACTCAATAATAAAAATATTTAACCAATACAGAACCATTAAACTAATAACTCAATACTAATAAATAAGTAGCATTTCTTTTGTTTCGAATTATCGATTGTACCCAAAACATGCACACCCTTAGATAAGCGTCTCACTAGGGTAAAGTGCACAAATACACAATTTTTGAGATCGCTATTTAATTAACTTGTAGCCGAGATTGTATTCATTTTTTGCAAATATACCAACTTTGGAAACCCTTCAGCCATACAAAACTAAAGTTGTAAAAATTTGTGTTTAAAGTCTGACAAATTTCAGACATTTAAAACTAGAATTATAGTCATGTCAAGGCCCAAATTTCAGGCTTCTTTTGCTTGAAGTTGTGGTCTTGGCAAGGCTAAAATTTAGACATTAATTGATTGCACTTCCTACATATAGTGGCTTGCTAAAATCAACACATATTTTTTTACTAAATTGTGGCCTTGATAAGGTGAACTCAACATTTTTTTTTAATTGAAGTTGTTCCGATATATAAAGACTGCACTTCAGACATTTTAACATGAAGTTCAAGCATATATATGACTTCTTTTCATATATTTTCCGCATAAAGTTCATGTAATAATTTTTTGTAGATATAATACTCAAATGATCAATCTTAAATAAGCTTAAATTTATAATATAAGTTTCAAATAATATAAAGAATCAATCTCAATCATCAATTTGTCAAACAATAATAAATATAATAATCTTATTTTAAAACAATGGTGATTTGTCAATATTTTCAAGCTTTTCAGAATAAAGAAGCGAAAGAAACATAAGAAAGAGGATGAGGAGAATAGTTCTTCTTCTTGGGAAGTCATTATACGTCAACTTCAATATAAAAAAAGTGTATGAAGTTTGGTTATTGTAAACTTAGGACTTCATTGGAAAAAAAGAAAAGGATGTGAAGTTGGCATTGCCAAATCAGATCAAACTTCAGGCAAAAACATTATAAGTTTGACCTTGACAAGGTCACACTTTAGGAAAGAAGTATCCTTGCCAAACTTCAAACACACATTATGCAACTTTATGTTGAATAAGAAGGAAGCTGATGATTGGAACATGTCAAAGGAACATGTCCAACGAAGCTGACTGACAAGTTTATAACATTGCTATAAAATTAGAGCTGCACTAGGATTATACTACTTATATTAATTAGGATTATATTACGACTAGAATTAAATTACGATTAGGATTATAGTATAATTAGGATTAGATTATTTATAATTGCATTATTATTATTATTATTATTATTATTATTATTATTATTATTATTATTATTATTATTATTATTATTATTATTATTATTGTAATAGGTATTGTCTTCCCACAACTTCATGTAACCCATGCTTTTGAGCCAAAGGAGTGGCTACAACCTTTGCCAAAGTCATTTCAATCTTGTCCAGCAACTCAACAACATACTTACTCTGACTTAAGTGGATACCCCCATCAAAATACTTAACCTCTACTCCTAGAAAGAAGTGTAAAGGACCAAGATCTTTCATGGCAAATTCTTTCCCAAGTTGTCGAACCAACTCTGAGACATGCGATGGATTACTACAATATCATCCACATATAATAAGAGAAATATGGTGCCTTTGTGAGCTTGCAAAGGAAATAATGAAGAATCTACCTTACTACATATGAAGCCAAGGTGTAGAAGATGCATGCTAATTAAATCTATCAAACCAGACTCTTTGATGCTTGTTTAAGACCATACAATGCCTTTTTAAGTAGACACACATGTTGAGGGTACTTAGGATCAATAAATCCAGGAGGTTGACTCATGTACACCTCCTCTTGTAAGAACCCATGGAGAAAGGCATTTTTGACACCGAGTTATCTAACTTCCCACCTTGAGCTGATGGCAATGGATAGAACTACTCTAATAGTTGTGGCTTTAACCACAATGATAAAAGTTTCTTCAAAGTTTATTCCTTCAACCTAAGAGAAATCAAGCATTGTATTGATGATTAAAATTGTTAAGTACATACTCCTTATATAGGGAGAGAAGTAGAGTCCTAAGTTAACTATACTTAGAGTCCTACTACAATACCTATTACTACTATAATAATAATAATAATAATAATAATAATAATAATAATAATAATAATAATACTGCAATTATAAATAATCTAATCGTAGTTGTACTATAATTCTAATCGTAATCTAATCCTAATTAATATAAGTAGTCTAATCCTAGTGCGACTCTAATTCTAGAGTCGTGTTGTAACTCGTTAGTCAGCTGCGTTGGACCTGTTCCTTTGACATGTTCCAATTGTCAGCTTCTTCTTCATCAACACTTGTTGTAGACACGTCAGTCAACTTTGTTGGACCTGTTCCTTTGACATGTTCCAATTGTCAACTTCCTTCTTCTTCAACTCTTTAATCTTGTACATCCGAAGTGGTTTCAAAGTAAATATACTTGCAAAAAATGTACATTTTTGCCTATAGCTAAACATCGGTCCCAAAATTAGGTATTTGTCCATGATAAGTCTTCTAGTTTGTCGCTTTCTCCTCCTCCTCCTTTTGTTTTACTTTTTCATTCTTATAAGATAAGATAATTTTGTTACAGAAAATGAAGGGCCAACTTTAACTTTTTTCACATATTTCTTCTGCTTTTAATCTTTTATTTTACTTCTTTTTCGTATGTTATTTGTTTAAATCAAAATAATTAACTATATACATATTATCTTTAGTTCAAGCCAACTCAAAATCTCCTCTAATTTGAATCTTAACGACATATAAAAATAATTGTGAGCAACATAGATTGGAACAAAAAACTACATATATTACTAAAAGTTACATAAAAATAATACTATAAATTACAATAATAAACAACTTTAAATATCTAAAAATCTAATTAAAAATTGTTTGACTCTTCAAATTCCGTCTATATCGCATAACATTATATATATATATTAAAATAATTAACAACTTCAATATCTAAAATCATATTAAAAGTCGATTAACTCTTCAAATTTTATCTATATCACAAAGATTGTGAGAAAAAAAAACATATGTTGGGTCCGTGCTAGCACAGGCTCCTGTAACTAGTATTATAAATAGGAGAACTTTAGCATATAGCCACACAAAAATAACTTAATTACGCTCCATAGCTATAGTTAAGGGTGGCAACGGAACCGGTAATGGAACTACCGGACCGGGACGTTCCGGTACCGGAACGGAACCGGGCACCACGGGCCGGAACCGAACCGGAACCGGGACGGACCGGAACCGGTAATTCCGGAAAAAAATCCGTGTACCCGTCCCGGACCGGTAACGGACCGGACCGGACCGGAAACCGGGTCCAACCGTTAAAATTGTAATTTTTTTATTAAAATTAAAAAATTAGGAACATTACACTTAAAAATT